>JAVTVY010028989.1:0-125841 GCA_036873755.1 Hanleya hanleyi | reverse complement strand
GTTTTTGTTCATCGTTTCATATGAACGCGAATGAAACGGAACGTAACGGGATGCAAAACAAAAATGGTTAGGTGAACGCAGGTGAGCCTGTAACTATTAAGAGCATTTATTCCTAAGAAGTAGGCTACCATTTGCAAATTGTCCGGTAATGAGTGAGTGAGTGAGTGAGTTCATCCGAATCCTTTCGTCGGCAAAATAAGGAGAACCGTTGGCATTAGAACCTTGATTTATAATTATTTTTTTATTATTTATTGATGGCTCAGCCAGTGCACTGTCATGCCCTTCGGGAACCCTTGGCTGTATGTTCCACTGCGACTTTTGAAGGTTCGCTGATACGGCATATCACCTTGGACACACCGGTTCTCGTAAAATCACCGAAGTTAAGCGACTTTGAGCCCGGTCAAGACTTGGATGGTTGACTCACCAGCGGTGACATCTGGAAAAGTTAATAGTACCCACTGTCAATTAGAGAATGCTATTTAAATTCTCTCACGGTAGCACATAGGGCCCCCAATTCATCTCTCGAGTACACACTTAAATCATATCATTTACAACACATATAAGGGAAGTGGGAAGAGGTGCCGACATACTGACATAGCCACATGACTTCATAGAAAAGTCTTCCGGTTAACCTATTCTAAAGCACATACCAAGAATCTAACGATTCGTGATATGTGTTGTATCTCAGGTACGCTTTTATTGTACCTGTTCATGTGGCAACTTGAATGATATGACCACACGGCCTCTAGCACCGGCATAAGCGGTATCAGATACAAATCTAGAGAGCTATGATGGAAATGCTCTGACAACTCGTATATTGGTAATTGGTGAGCTGTGTCGCTGTGACAACTCGTACACTGGGGATTGGTGAGCTGTATCGTCGTCAGATGAAAATGACGGCATTTAACACAAAAGACTAGTCTGTAAGGTCCTTCGTAGGTCCTGTGACGTTAGTCACACTACCATGTTTGGTAAATACAAATGCAATTCAATTCAGTTCAAAACACCTGTCCGTCTACATATCGTAATATATATTCTCGGACGTCTTTATCAACTCTTACGAGTACGGAGCTTCAACCAATCAGAAGAACCTGCCAGGAGCTCGCCAACCAATCAGAAGTACCTGCCAGGAGCTCGCCAACCAATCAGAAGTACCTGCCAGGAGCTCGCCAACCAATCAGAAGTACCTGCCAGGAGCTCGCCAGCCAATCAGAAGTACCTGCCAGGAGTTCGCCAGACAAAATGTTCCAGTGACACCTTTACAGAAATTGACCCCTTAATGTCGACATGGGGGAGATTTGCAACTGCAAGTTGATGATTAATTTTGTATATAGTCGGATGCTGTCAGCTTCGATAGGACAGAGGTTATCACAGAAAGGATATGCAACTTAAGATCAAAGGAACTCTCAACGTCCCTGGCTATAATTGTATCTCGCAGTAGCATGGTCGCTCCCTAGAACAAAAATTCTTAATATATATGTTCATTCACAAAAGTGATTTTAGGTAGATCAAAGTGGCCGGTCAGACAATCAAAAAATAGCTGTTATCCAATCTGGGCTTCTCGATATCCATCTGAGATCATCTTCGAACTCAGAATCTACAGCAGAAGCTCCAAACAGATACGTCTCACTGCGCACTTTGTTTGAGATTGATAAATGGCGATACCGGATTGGGTGATTTATGCTGTAAAGCAATTATTTTCTTGTGCATATGATTTTGTCCTGTTTCGCGAGAGTGGAATGAATTCCGAAAATGAAATACACACGGAAATAGAGCGATGGTATATGTTTACGATGTCAGGTGCCGTGTGACCATTTCAGTCACATTGACATGATCATCCACAATAAATAGTTGTCTGAGATACTAAATATCACAGGAATCTTATCTTGCCATTTCGACATGTGGGATCATATAACCTCTTGTCAGGTATGCCGGCCTACTTCCCACGAACATGGCATATTATGTACAAATTCGCGAAATTATAATGTCTGAGGGTTTGTAGGACAGATCAATCACAGACACTCTGAATGTTCATATCTCCCAGGTCATTAACCAGTGGTAATTTTCAGTCAAAATCTACATACTGAAGCTGGGACAGTATATTATTGTAATAATCGTCACGTCATGATGACTTGACCTAATTCTAAACACTTATCAGTGCGAGTTTTATGGTTGATCGCATTCAAAGCACGAACTAACCATACTCTCAAACACTGAATTCGGACGAAGGCAGTGGTATCATTGCTACTTAACCACTGGACAAAGTTTTTCTATCCTGACGGTATAGTTATGACTGCTGATAAAATGATGGACGATCAAGTGTGTCATACGCTCGATGCACAGTTTCCCAATGGAGAGCCGGAAGAACTATTGCCAATACCAGCGCCGATAGAGGGAGCCACCAACAAATCAAGATGGCCGTCCCGTCGACTTCTGAACACACTGTGTTTAGACTTCGCATGGGTAACTATGGTACGTATTATCAGTGTGAATATTTTTGTGTTCACAGAATAGATCAGACGAAGAAAACCATCCAAGTTATGATAGGATTCCTGACTGATATATGATGGAGTCCCAACCCATCGTAGATCACCTGAGGTCAAGATTTAGTCGATTACATCCATGTAGAATATCGTCGGAAAAAGGCTAAGTATTTTTGCGACTAACTGGATAAAAAATTCTCGAATTGTCTAAAAGACTAAATAGTTGTGATCAATGGGGGCTTCCCGATATCGGTTTTAGACAGAGTGTGGAGTGAGGCGTCACTCGCTAAGGGCTTCGCCTGTGGCATTTCTTGGCAGTTGATCTTTCTCTGTTATACAGTGAATAATGAGACTGAGGGTCGATCTATATGATTTTATTTAAAGTTTTATCACCATGGTTGACCAGGAGACCTACATGCATTCTGTTGTCATGGCCAATTCAAGCGCATCGACGGCGAACTATGCTCATAAACCAGCTTGTGTCCCCACGTCCTTTTGTCTCCTGGGAACGAGGAGTGTTTGGACACATAGTGGTTTATGAGCGTACCGTGAACAGACATTCAAATAGCGACCGGTGTCTGTTGTCGGTTTCGAGATATCCACGCACACCTAGATTTCAATTTCGAATTCGCATCTCGCGTGAGTTCACGGTCTTCAGCGCGACATCATTGAAACTATAATACAGAGCTTCACATATCAGTGAACTTCGTTCAGATAGTAGCAATGATTATCAGTCAATTTCTCTATATGCTTGGAGTTAGAGCCCCATCTTATCTAAGCTCGTCAGACATCCCATCTTAACTTGGATGGTTATCTCCATAAAAGAACAGATCCAACTTCAAAAGATTAAAGCCTTGCCAGATTGGCAACGATTTGGTGTAAGACTCACGAAATATAATTGACAAAGGATCTGCTGCAAGTTGTATTGTCAGTCTTTTGTCCAGGATATTACCTTTTCAATGGGAGGTCTTACACCAAAGCCTTGCCAAAAGATTAGCGCTTTTCAAGGCCTGGTTTTGGCCCCACCACAAAATGAAGCTAAATTATACGGGAATTCGCTGTTTGTTAATATAATAAGTAACTCAAATATCGAGCGCTGAGTGTGTGACTTTTATATTGGTACATTTTCATGCCAAAACTACGGAGCCGTGAAAGGAACATGCAATTTATTATTTTCACCAAGCCGTGCGCACGAAATAACTGTTAAATCGTGCGCAGATCATTTTTACGTGGTGGGCACGAGATAATTGTTAAGTCGTGCGCATGAGATAATTGTTAAGTTGTGCGCACGAGATAATCAACCATTAGAAATGGGTCTACTATTCGGTTATAAATTGTCTGTATCATGGCTGACGAAAACTACGGAAGCATGGAAGGGACATGGGGAAAAAATGTCATTAGTCCTTCAATACTGAAGGCTAGAGAGATAAACCGATACAAAAGATATGTTTTATTCTATAGATATGGCTAAAGCAATAAACATTAGCTGAAGATCGACATAAGAATCTAATAAATAAAATCACTAATAAATAAAATTGTATAAGGCATGTGTTATGTATACAAGCCGGAGCTCCCATTTGTGTAGAGCAATATTGAAACGTATTCCCAAGAAATGCTCCGCTCACGTTGAAGTGATAAAAGAAAGCAAAACATCTCTAAATATTGGCTAACCAAATTATTAAGCATTACAATATAATGGAATATATTTTGAAAATATTGATGTTTGAATTCCTCAAGAGTATTTTGGGGTTGAATATTCATTACACTGTTCAGACATGTCAGATAGTCATATAAACCACTCAATCAAACGCAGTGACTGAAGTCCCCAGGAAACATGTCTTTGAAATGTAAATGAGTGGCAGGTTGCCTCCAACAAACTGGACTGACTGAAAGTTTTTGTCGGGAGTTTGAGAGACGTGAGTATTTGCATAACAATTGGGATCCGAATTTTCGGTGACTGTATTTACACAGTGTCTTGATTTCTCCAATGTTTCCCAAATCTTTCCTTCGGCTTTGGAAGAATTTGCCTATGAAATTGGGTATGCTCCAGCCTGGCAAGACCGTGTATCCCTGTCTGTGATTGAACATTGGGACTTTCGCCAACAAAAGCACCCTGAGCTCAAAGGCTAGGCAATTCTATTTGAACAGTTTACGTGCTTTTACCGTCAAGAATACAAAATACTGTTACATTTGTAATGTCTATGGAGAATCGAAGCAAACAGATTTTCCAAATTTTCAGAATTATCCATCATATCTTTGGTGTTTGGATGTTTTGCAATTGTAGCAATTGTCTTTCCATGTTATACAACTTTGACATGGGCGAGACATTTTGTGCAAATCTATTCTAGTATTACGGCTATAAATGGTAAAAAAGACTTTGTCAATGTGTGCTTGCAAGAATGGATGCCATGACAAAGGCCTTAATAAATTAATATCCTATCAACGCTCTTGAATCAACTCCGAGTCGATTTCTTGTGTAGAATTTATTTTAGTATGCATGGCGTTGATAGATAGCGGTCCTCTTCAACTGGAAAAGAAAATGGCACACAGTAATATGGAGATTCCATTGGTTAATTATGTCGGGGTACAAGGGAATTTCGAAAAAAAATGTTCCTTCCATGCTTCCGTAAAATTCCTTCTTCAACAAGTTCTATTGGTCGATTATCTCGTGCGCACGACTTAACAGTTGTCTCGTGCGCACGACTTAACAGTTATCTCGTACGCATGCCTTAAAAATTATATCTCGTATACGCACGACTTAACAGTTATCGCTTGCGCACGACTCACCAATCATCTCGTGCGCACGACTTAGTAAAAATAATAAATTGCGTTTCCCTTTTACGGCTCCATACGGAAGCATGGAAGGGACATTTTTTCGAAATTAGCTCGAACCCCGACATAATTAAGCAATGAAATCTCCGTATTAGTGTGTGCTATTTTCTTTTCCAGTTAGAGAGTCTATTGACTGATTATCTCGTGCGCACGACTTAACAATTATCTCGAGCGCACGATTTAGTAAAAATAATAAATTGCGTTTCCCTTTCACGGCTCCATACGGAAGCATGGAAGGGACATTTTCCCCGAAATTACCTTGGACCCCGACATAATTAACCAATGAAATCTCCGTATTAGTGTGTGCTATTTCCTTTTCCAGTTATCTATCAACGCCATGCATACTAAGACAAATTCTACACTGACAAGAACTCGACTTGGAGTTAATTCAAGGAATGCCATTATAAATGGAGATAGAGATTGACGCTCATTAACGTGCAATTATTGAAGAGCGTTGATAGGATATTAATTTATTAAGGCCTTTGTCATGTCATCCATTTCAATTTATCCATTCTTGCAACCTCACATTGACAAGTCTTTTTTACCATTTATAGCAGTAATACTAGAAAACATTTCCATAACATTTAGACATTACAAATATAAAAGTATTTCGCATTCTTGATGATAAAAACACGTAAACTGTTCAAATAGAATTGCCCAGCCTTTGTGATCATGGTGCTTGATACACGGATACACGGTCTTGCCAGGCTGGAGCATACCCAATTTCATAGGCAAATAATTTATTCCAAAGCGGAAGGAAACATTTGGGAAACATTTGGAGAAATCAAGACACTGTGTAAATGCGGTCACCGAAAAAACAGTAATCTCATGCGCACGGCTTAACATCTCATGCGCACAGCTTAACATTTATCTCGTGCGCACGGCTTAACAGTTATCTCGTGCGCACGGCTTATATTAGTTATCTCGTGCGCACGACTCAGTGAAAATAATAAATTGCGTGTCCATTTTACGGTTCCGTAAATTCGCGCCACGCTGTTATATTTTTTTCACTGTCGAGGGCATGATCTGACCAGTGTAATGTTCACTCCATGATCCTCCATGAACATGCACATGGTCAGTACGTTTACAACTTGCTCATTAACTGCGCACTGACAAGGCAGTGGGTTGAACATAGTGCAGTATAGCTGTGCGGAGATTATTTCGGTCTGAAGTGTAAAGGTTCTGCCATTTACACGTATCTCATTACAAGGGAACTTTACACTAGCCAAATTTTCATGTCTTCGTTCGTCTCAGCCATGCTTCCTCGCCATACGATTGCATGTACCTGTAGTCCGAGTCCACAACGCTGCATGGGCCGTACGGCTCTATCGGGCAATAAAACAACCCACTTTCTGCCCACTATTTTTATCGAGTTCGGCAAACAGTTTGACAGCCGTCAGGGGTTAATGTCTCTGGTGTCCATATTCAAACGCCAAGGGACGATTGAATTTTCAAAGCGTACGGATCACGTGATCTGTGCGTTACAACTCATTTCGTGTCACTCGTTGATGTTTGAAGAAGGATAAAATAAATCTCAGCTCCTCACGGCTATCAAAATGTTTGCTGAACTCCATAACAATAGGGGACAGAAATTGGGAAAGAATTGTTTTCTTGCCGAATACATGTAATTACGTTACTAAGTGTGATTTTTTTCTCTTTCATTTCAACAACCCCCCTCCCCCACCCTCTGGCCACGGGCCTGTATATGGTCGGTCAACAATGTAGCTCGTCATAAAGAGCAGGCCCATACTAGGCCCCCAAGTCAATTGTGTTAGGTTCTAGCTGTATATATGCTCGAAAGTAACGCCAAGTGCAGATAACTGTGGTTCTCCAACCGGCACTTCAAACTGAAACCCAGCCGCTCTGCCATATAGTTATCACTTGGAGTGTTTTAAATGCGCGCAAACAGGCCACTCAGTTTCCCTAATTCTTCTATTAGAGGCGTGGGAGTTTGGTTTAATGTCACGCTCAAGGTTATTTCATCCATGTGGTGACAGCCAGTTTTACAGGTGGAGGAAGCTGGAGTACCCGGAGATAACCACCCGTCGGCAACTAACTGGAACACATCAGCGGAGTTCGAATCCGTGCCGTTTCAGCGGTGTGAGGCGTTCTTTTCAGTAATAAGTCCACGCGGGCCGAAATTGAATCGCCTTCAATATTAGAGAGCTATTAATGGCTCATACAATTCTTCGCTTCCCAATTTGGCCTGCGCAAAAGTTCAGTTCTTTTAACATCTATAGGGGATGTCCATGGTCATCAACGGTGCAACTCTGGTGGATTTCTCGGAACGACTGCACGAGACGTATGGAAAACTGGGAATCGGGTTGTCTGTTCGAAACGTCGGCTTCTTCCTTGGCGCCGTTTCCGGTGGAGTGTTGCGGGACCGGATACGTCTTCACGATAATCTGATCATGGCCTCAACGTCAATAATCACCGCCGTGGCAGCCGCAATCAAACCCTGGTCTGGACATCTGATCATCTATACCGTCATACTGGTTGTAGAGGCTTTCATAATCGCCTGTATGAACATACGTACGTGAATTGCTGGACAAACCAATCCTTTTTACTGTCTTTTTATATCACCATGAAAGACGATGGCGATCACTCTTTCTCGTCTACCCTATTTCTTCTAATTTTATTAACAGAACTTTTAGACTAAGGATCAGAAAAAACATCTTTGTGACAACTGAGGCTAAATTCTGTGGCATGGATATGTTATTTATCCCAAGAACTGAAAAGATAGCTAGTGAAATTTGTAGAATTTTTGCAGAATTTCTTTCCACAGTAGCCTTAAGTTAAGTTTTGCCACCTGAATAAGTAGAAGAAATAGGGTATGCTTAATAGCACTGTGCATAACTCGCGTTCTCATCTAATGCAACGGGTTCATAGCGGGAGAACTCGAGAATGCAAGAACGCGACAGTGCTAGGGCGAGATCAATCTACACGTTTTCGCTTCTGCATTCTCGGCCTCTCATTCTCGCCCTCGTATTCTCGTCCTGTTAAAAACGTGAGAATGCGAGAATGCGAGAAAACCGTCAATTAGGGCGTGAACGTGAATGCGAGAATTGGCCGTTTTCTCGCATTCTCGACCTTTGGCAAACAATGCTGTCTCGCATTCTTGCCTTTGCATTCTCGCGTTATGAACCCATTGTATTCAGAATGCGAGAACGCAACTGCATGGCCGCTATATCGTCTTCCATATTACGGAGAATTATGGTTCTTGAAAATTGCGATAATCGATTCGGAAAACGATTGTCATACAAATGTCCGAAATTACGACTTAATCCAACTGAATGTGTATCGATTCTTCGTGATTGTAAAATACCATAATCGACTTAACCTTTACTTCTTGACCATAGCATTAGAGATTTATATATTACCGTACCCTAAGTTTCAATGGGATCATACGAGCGTCTAATACTTTGTAATTCTCCTATCGAGGCCGCCACAAAGATAATTGATAATGACTATACGGTACGGTACAGTAGATGTGAAACCCTATATTATGAAGGAAAATGTCGACATGTCTATCCTTTCTTTATTTCCAGCTGCAAACGCCATCCTGATGTCGATGTGGAAGGAAAAATCACCATCTCCAGTTCAGAGCTTTCATTTTTCATTCGGTTTCGGAGCTCTACTGGCGCCAATTCTTGCAAAACCATTTCTGTCTGTTCGCTGCCCACAGGTGCCATTGGAAGACAACAGCACCCTTGGCATGCGCAATATATCGCAGAGAATTGTTTCCGATGAATCAGTTGGCTCAGCTTACAAATGTGTAAACAAGACACCTGGAAGTGAGATCACTTATTTGCGAGAATCTCGGATCGAAATCCCGTTCACAATAATAAGCATTCTCTTTTTCATCATAGCTGTGCTCTTTCTGGCTCTATATTTTTCAAGCGAAAATCGCACGGTGATTCGACCTCGTCTGAAATCACCAAACTCTGAAACCGTGGTGAAAACTACTACCACAAGAGCCCAATATAGGAGATTCCGTGTGATTATTGTGTTTCTAACAGCTTGTTTTTACTTCGGTAATTGTTCAGGAGAGTCGACAGTGTCCAGCTATCTTTTCACCATAGCATACGAGTCTGGTCTCGGCTTCACGAAGGCGGAGGCTGCGGACGTCTTCACGGCGTTTTACGCCTCGTTCACTGGCGCTCGTTTCTTGGGCATCTTTCTTCTTCGGCGTATTTCTATTCATTACATGTTTATATTCGTGGTTTTGGGGGCATTTTGTGCTATAGGTGGTCAAACCTTTGGAGGCCTGTCATCCAAGGTATTGTATTGGATTTTCTCTTGCTTATTGGGAGTTTTTATCGGACCTCTATGGCCATCTGGCTATAGTTGGTCTGATCGTTACGTCACTGTGTCGGCTTCGGTTGTTGCGATGTTCGACACTGGCGCGATTGCTGGTGGCGCCATCGCCGCAGTGCTTTGTGGCTATCTGATCGAGCAGAGAAAGTATTTCTATGTTTTCCTGTACATTTTTGTCATTTGGGGAGCGATGTGCCTCGATGTGGTTGGACTGTACATCTTAACTTGGCGAAGGCCGGAGAGGTATCGTCGAAAATAACAATCCAACATTGCATATATGCTAAACGACAGGGTGAACAACTTTTTAAGGTCTTTGCTATGGCATCCATTCTTGCTACCTCACCTTGAAAAGTCTTTCTTTCACATATAGCAGTGATACTAAAATATATTTGCACAATTTTTTTCGCCCATGCCGAAGTTGTATGACATGGCAAGGAATTGCTTCAAATGAGTCTTGCAAAACATGGATAATGAATAATTCTCGAAAGTAGAACATCTGTTTACTTCTATTCTCCATAGACATTAATAATATAAGAGCATTTTGCACTCTTGATTGTAAAAACACCTAAACTCTTCAAATAGAATTGAAACGGACAATTCTCGCATTCAAGTTCTCGCTTTCTCGCCTGAGAATGCGAGAACGCGATAATTGATTGCTTTCTCGCATTCTCACTCCCTTGTATTCTCCCGTATCTCGTGGGGTGAGAATACGAGGCCGAGAATGTGAGAGCTGAGGTTGCAAATTCTTGCCAGGGCAGAGCATACCCAACTTCATGTGCAAATATTCTTCCAATGCAGAGGGAAAGAATTGTGAAATACTAGAGAAATGAAGACACTTGGCTTGCGAATGCAGGTCATCTGTAAATTCCAGATCCCAATTATTATACCGATACAAAGTCCCTCAAACCCCAGACAAAAGTTTCAGCCATGCAGTTCAGTTTTCCGGACAGTTAATCAGCCACTCAGTTACATTTCAGACAAGTTTCTTGGATAGACTGCAGTCACTGCACAGATACAATGGCTTCGGTTGACATGACTGTCTGACATGTCTGGCCATTATAATGAATACCCAACCCCAAATACATTTGGAGAATTCTAACACACACATTTTCAAAATATTTTCCATCAAACTGTAAACGCTAAACAATTTGTTTAGCTAATATTTATACAAATGTGTTGTTTTCTTATATCTCTTAGACATGGGTGAAGTATTTCTTCGAAATACATTTCAATATTGCTCTACACATGGGAGCTCGAGCTTGTATCTTGTTGTATTTTATCATATTTTGAGTGCCTAAATGGATGCCATCACAAAGCCCTTAAACTTCCGGCATTGACTCAGATTTATGTTGTAGGAGTTTTGCATAGAGGCTCTAAGCCGCCTCCGGACGTCTTCGAATACTTATGTACAATCGTCATCCACCGTCATCATCCGAGCAGCCATCAAAATTTAACCAATCTCATTGCATGCAAGCATTCACTTTTCAACGATGCTAGTTAGACATCCTCATCAGTCAGATTTTCGGAAACGATTCCGCCCGAGCAGCACACGGCCGGAAGTGACATCATATATAGTAAAATCGATGTTTGTCGACAATTTTGATTACTTTTCAATTCTGCATGATATCTATGTTGACTTAGCGTTAAAAAGAATCATCGAGATGTTATTTTCCCCGTTTATATGGGCAGAGCATATGAAAAGTAGTTCACTCATGTGCAAAACGGAAGGAGTTGTTCGGGCGTGGGGTTTTCCCTATATCATAGCCACGTCATAATGGTCATCTTCCGCTATTGGGAGTAAGATCATGGTTGAGTGAGCCTGTGAAATGGAGCATGCTCTGTGGGGAGGTTGGAATGCAAAATGGTACATCTTCAGAAAATTTATGACCTATCCCAAAGTTCACAAGATCATTATTGTTCAGCATCATCAGATAAACAAGAATAGTACGATCAGACAACATGCAGGCGAAAATACGGTATAATTGACGTAATTCGTTGTTTTCCGCGTTTCAATGGTTGATCTTCAATGCAGAATCTAGGTCAACTAAATTTATCATGTCTGTTGCTTCAAACGAGTAGGCCTACAAGTTCAACGTTCAGTTTAATTTTTTTAACAACAAAACTTGCATAATGTTAGCAACAAAGTACATATCATAGGGCGTGTGAACAGTACTATGTAGTGAATGAAGAACAGAAATGCTGCAAATGCCCTGACCTGATCATGTACATGTCATGCTAAGAACCTTGGGGTAGGTCATAAATTTTCCGAAGATGTACCGTCTTGCGGTTGGAATGGATGAAACAGAGAGTTGAAATCACTACCTTACATGGGACGTAACTCTATTTGGAATATTAGAAAGGAAAGTAACGCTTCCTCTTCCATTCATTTATTTATTTTCATATCAACCAGCTATTTCCATCGAGTTAAACATTCATATTCAAACTCCTCTGGTCTGACCGGTATTCTTAAAAGATAAACGTCTCATTCGAATCGTCAAATCAAGTGACAAATATTCACATTCTGTATAACTTTTTTAACAAAAGAATATCTTACCTGTGATCAAAGTTGATAATTGTTGTACCTTGATTATTGTTATTAATTCATTCATGTCATGTTTTTGTTCCTTTACTCTATTGAGTCTATACGTTACGAAACAACCAGCAATACCTCATTACCCATCTAGACGGTCAAATTGAAATCTTAGTAGAAAATCCTCTCGATCTCAGCTATCATTCTACAGCGTGAAACTGAAAGGTTCGCGTATCAGGAACACTAATTAAAATTCATCACCCCGTCATCCTTATTTAAGCGTGAACTAACGAGATTACTGATCACATTGATCGTTAATGCTTGCACCAATACCAGTATTACATATAAATGTCCACTGTTGCTCAGTGTTTGTATCTATGATATAATTTCTTGGAGATCTCATACAGATACTTGTCACTTATATTATAATTTGATCTTACCGATCATATACCACTGCTATCTTTATTCGTCATTCGATTAAATATTACTTACTATCATTCCATTCTCATTTATTTGATTTTTATATGAAAAATCCATATGATGTAACAAACCCGACAGGGTTTTATTTTCAGCAGTTGTAAATCTTAAGAGCATTTTATTTGTACATTATTAAGCTGGTGAATAAAGATTCAATTCAATTCAATTCAAAAAACCTGGAACTCCTTTATTGCCTATAACGAGTACGGAGCTTCAGTCAATCAGAATCTCCAGTCAGGAGTTCGTTAGACGAAATTTTCTAGTGACACCTACATAGAAACTGACGATATAACTTGGTGTGCGACAAATGAATACCGAGCGCAGTGGAGAGAAACAAGTTTGATCTCGGCGTGGGTGATGTCAACTGTAATAAATACATCCAAGTATGCACTTTTCAATGATTGGATCAAGCTTAGGGTGTGTTTACTTTGAGTTTCAACACTTATTCACTGTTCCAATGTGCATGTTTCACATTTCTTTAAGAAGAGCATCAAAATTGAGGAAATTAAAATGGAAGATTCAAATCGATTTGACAAGTACGAGTCACCATACAAACTGTCAAGTACTTTTTACCCAGTTAAAAACATCGCATAAACGAGATAAGATATATTTGGATAAGGTTGAAATTTGTATTTCATTTGACCTTCACTTCGACTGAGGGTTTACTATCATTTTAAGTATATGCAGAAACCTTGTTGACGGATACCGAATGTCTGACGACGCCTACATTACATTATGAATTTCAATGAAAGGCCAATATGAAGAATGGCTGTCTGATGAAAGTCGGACTGGAAACCTGTATCGTTATACTCAGCTATCCTACTAAAGGATTGTTATCGATTTTTTTGAACACATAGAATATATAGAAGCACTGATCATCATGATGCAAACCACTACAATAAGCACACAAAAAGATATTTTCATTCCAATATTTTGTCACCTTTATTCAAGGTAATATAAGAGGCACAATACGCTGTTAAAAGCGTAAATAGCTATTGCTCTATATCGAGAAAATACCCAGGTTTTATAACGTAAAACCTCAGTTACTGTCAAAAGTGACTTCAAATAGCGTCTGCGGACGGTTGAAATTGAGTCCTTGTCTGCTTTTAGCTTCTGTGTATACATTAAAGTACGAAGTTTTGATACACGAAATAATGACATCTTCATTTAAAGCCAAATATAATCCGGTGGTTCCAGTATCACACTTGTCTGTCCGTGGAACGCAGAAGAAAAACCAGGAAAACTAATTGTGCTTGTCTAAGAGACTTCAATCCAGTCAGATGTGAACAAGATGCTTCAAAATGTGAATGTAAATAAGAAATTACAAGCGTCTAGTCCGTCATTCATAATCCAGCCGTCGTCCATTAGAGAATATCCGCGTCCATAATCCAAAGACCTATTTCATATTCCATATAACAGTATTAGCACCAAATTCAAAAAGACAATCATAGTATACATAAACATAAAGCTTGTTTCCTGCAAGAGAGAAGCGGTCAACAATTTTCAATGATGCCGGCAAGACATCATGATGTTCCAAAATATCAAATCCGTATCGCTGATCAGTATTCTGAATCCATAATATTCGTTATAGAGTCGTCATCTAAAAATGATGTACCTCAGTCACGCTTTGATTGTGACTGTTCATATGAGTACCATGAGGATCTTGAAGTACATGGGTTCATACGGCCCTAGCCCCGGGTTAAGCGGAATTAGACACAAGTTACGAAACGTAGCGCCATAGATCTTGCACGCTACGTTCGTATTTTGCTATCAGCATGCGATATGTATCGCCAAATTTGAGAAACTTTGAGTGGAGGCGCTTGGTGGAATAGCCCTGTTTTATAAGTTTCTGCAGCAATGTTTTGTGACGTTGGTTAAAATCATCACATTTAACACAGGATCTAGCAAATGCTACTAAGCGAGATATGTATACGCCATATACAGGTCCCTCTGGAATATTACTATCCAAAAAGGATAGTTTACGATGTCGAAATTGTAATCATCTCTTTTGTCATAAAGTCGACGAGAGAGAATGCCCGCTTCATTTTTATAGAGATAGAGATCTAAATAAGATGTGCCTGTAGGGCTATCTGTAGTTTCCTTCAAATCCAGTGAAGGTGGATATATATCCTTCACTGCGTCATTTATATACGATTATCCACAGCGAGAAGATCGTCTATATAGCGTTTGGTGAATGAGAAGGAACGGGCTTTGAATGGATCGGTTTTTGAAAGCGCCTGCATATAGTCATATTCATAAGAGAACAGATACAGGTCAGCCAACAGGGGTAAGCAAAAGCAAGTGACTTGCAAGTTTTGCAAAAGCAAAAGCAATATCACTTTTGATAAGCAAAAGGAGACAAAGCATGTCGACTTATACTGACGGATCGGACCACAGTTCCACCTGGAACAGAGGTGGTGTTACCATGTCGAGCAGCAGAAGCTGTGCTTTTTGAAAACTGGGCCATGGTGGATCAAAATACTTTACGCAATAGTGGCTTGGTCGTCGGTAGATTACTGGTAGATATTGAAAGGGACATCGATGTACCCTGTGCTGATCTGTAACACCACTACAGAGTCTGTTCCATGGGAGCATTATGAACAGTTAGTAGATGTGAGTCTGTTCTCTTGTCTGAAACAACAGATGACCCAGAAGTCCAAAATGAATATGTTGAGGTGAATGTACTCGCTACGAGTGAGATGGCCAGCATTTGGAGGACCTGTATACCAGGAGTACTGCTAATATGAAAGAAAAAGACAAACATGAAGTGAGTTTCGTAATACCTTTTCGAAATCGGACGATGATTTGGGATGTGCGAATGCAGTTAAGCACCATATTGAGACTACGGTAGGCCCACTCATCAGAGAGGGTTTCAGAACATTGCCGTTTCAGAAGCAGACCGAAATTGACGGTTGAAGGCATAGTGTCACGAGGTGTAATTGAAAAGTGAACCGGTCCAATACCATCGCCCATAATTCTAGTGGCAAAGAAGGATAGGTCTATTCGATTTTGTGTGGATTATCGTCATTTAACGATGCGACATTGAAAGATGCATACCCTATCTCAAGAATCGATGATTCACTTAATGCACTGAAGGGTGTTAATTGATTTTCGACTCAATAATTGGTCAGTGGCTAATGGCAAATGCTCCTAGACGATGGTGCACAATTTAACGTTCTGCATTTTGGCATGTGTAATGCCCTCATCACATTAACGAGACTGATGGAGATGATTCTGGCAAGAGTTCAGTGCAGGATTCGTCTCATATATCTGGACGACATCATTGTTCACGTTAGAGGAAGCTATTCCGACTCTTGAAGACGTTTTGCCCAAGTTTGAATCTACTGGCAGAAATTGAACCCAACAAAATTACCTCTTTCCGGGGGAAGTCAAATACCTTGAGCATGTCGTTTCCAAAGATGAGGTGTCACAACCGATCCCGACAAGATTGATATTATAAAGACGTGGCCTACCTCCTCAGATGTCCGTGATGTTGGAAGTTTCCTTGGGTCGCCATCCTATTACGGAAGGACTATAATGGACTTCATCAATGTTGCTGGCCCTCTGAAATTGTTGACAGAGAAAAATTGTGCTTGGACAGAGGAATGCGAGGAGCCCTTTGATATGATAACCAAACGGCGGAGGGTTTCTTAAGAAAGTACACCTTTGGGTCGCCTATGGAGAGGATAGCTATAGATGTTATAAGGCCGCTTCCCAGATCCAATAGTGGAACATTTTTTAGGTACATTCTTCTTGTTAGTGATTACTTCACCCGGTGGATAGAGGGGTACGCCATCCCAGATCAGGAGGCGTGAACAATAGCCGAAAAAATTGTCAAGAAATTTATTGAAGATTTGGTACTGCCCGATAGATTCGTGCAAACCAGAGGCGACAATATGAATCAAAGATGTTTGCGGAAGTGTGCAAACTGCTGGGCATGGAAAAGACGAGCACTACAGCGTTTCAACCCCAATCGAACTGACTGGGATGAACAACTACCGTTTGCGGTGATGGTTTACTGAAGCTCTGAACACGAGGCAACTGGCTACACTGCGAACCGGATGCTGAAGAGTCGGACGTATAGGTTACTTTAGACCTAGTTACATGACTACCATCCAATATCGAAACCGATGAGATGCTCGAGTAACCCCAGGTGTTGGGGGAACGTTTAGAAGTTGCTTACGAAAGGGCAAGGAGTCAGTCCAAGGCTGAGCAGGTGATCCAGAAGAGAAATAACGATCGGTTTAAATTCGGCAGACCTTGCACGCCAGGTGATGCGGTGTGGTTACATAGCCAGTTGCGCAAGGTTGGTTTATCTCCACAGCTGTCGTATTCTTGGCAAGGTCTGTACTTGTTTGTCAACAGACTGGATGATATTATATATCAAATTGAGAGCCAGATCGGAAGCAGTCCACTTCAATCGTTTGAAGCTTTGTCGCGGAACAAAGTTCGTGAAGTGGGGCATCAAGACCGGTAACCAGAGCAAGGGTGTGAAGGCTGACAAAACAACTGGAAGATGGTGTTGCGCATGCATGTCATGACCAGAATGGCGAACATCTTAGCGCAGGTGATCGGACCGGTACGATGGGTAAATTTGGTTTCGAGGCAGCTCTTCGGGGAAAGTAGAAAGTGGGTCCAGTGCTGGATGTGTACTGAGGGTTTGGGCTATCGCAGATACCTGGGCTTGCATATTTTCTTCTCTTGTATACTTTCGGATTAAACGCCTTTGGCGTTTTGGCCGTGCAACTATGTTATGCACTAGTTTAAATTTGTAGGACAGTGGAATAGACGGTCCTCGGTATGCTTACGCTGTACGGTGGTGTTTGATGTACATTGTTTTTTTTCCTTGCCTGGAATACCGAATTCACGGCTTATAATGTGCGTCTTAAACGCTATATCAATGGAAAGATGACCTGGTTATTTACAACAATAATTAAATGAATACGGAACAAATTGCTAATATGCTTTGGGGCCCAGCAGTGCTGTCGTTCAGTGTCCAGCCATATGGTCTAGAATTAATAGAACCCAGGATTATCGTGCTTAGAGGAGTTCTGCTGGTAAAAATCAGCTTTGGCATGTCAGGCGTTCTAATAAACAATAGTTCTGAAGGATGGAATTTGTATATGCCGCAAATCTGTGCACTGAATGTATGCGGTTTGACACGCAAACTATTGGCTCCAAATTTGAAAGTTTTATTTCGGATTATGACATACTATTTTTAAGTGAAGTAAAAATGAATAGATATGATTTGGAGCGATATGCATGAGGTGCGGAAAATTGAATTACAAGCGTCTGGTCCGTCATTCATAATTCAACCCTCGTCCATTAAAGATTATCCGCGTCCATAATCCAAATACATATTCCATATTCCATACAACAGCATTAACACTAAATTCAAAAAGACAATCATAGTATACATAAAATAGGCTAGTTTCCTGTAAGAGAGAAAAGGTCAACAGTTTTCAATGATGCCGGCAAGACATCATGATGTTCCAAAATATCACATCCGTATCGCTTTTCAGTATCAGCCGACTAGAAAGCAACCATATGACTCCACAGGAAAGCTTCCCTCCGCACTTCACATTCAGACCCGAGAATACGGTGGATTCTCTGGCGTAGCCTTAGTACCTCAGTCGCGCTTTAATTGTAGCTGTTCATGTGGAGACTATAAAATATCCACACGGCCCCTACACTGGCTTAGGCGGAATTAGATACGGTAGTTCGGGAGCTCAAACAAACAAACTCACCTGATGTTGATGGGTGACCATCGAGGACGTCTGCTGGAGTGAATGCCTCATCATGGTTTAAATCTAGTAAATGATACCATCAACGAGAATGGACTCAAAGCAGTCTCCAACCTCCATGAAACATCGAACTAGCTGACACTAGATCCGAAGGAATTGTTGTCCTAATAAGAAACTGTTCAAATACTTCAAGGAGATATATTCTGAGTCCCCTTCTATTAAGTGGGTGGAAGGTAACGCCGAATTATATGGCGTAGATATATTATTCGGAGCAGTATGTGTGCCTTCTGAAGGCAGCAGATATGTGGATAATGAATGTTTTGATGACGTTCAAACGGATATATTGAAAGTTTCTTGCGATTATACACATGTCTATCTAGCAGGTGATTGGAAACCTAGAACAAGAGAAATGAAATCCTATAATTTGGAGGCTTCGAAATAACTGTGATAAACGTACATGTGCTGCAGAAATAGACTTAGAATGTTTTACTGAATATTTCAAGAAATTGAATAAATGCGACGTGAATAATCCTCTGTTGATCGAAGAAACTGACGCTCCTAATAACTTTATTAATATGCCTATATTACAAATGCAATAAAGGATTTAAAAAATAAAGCATCAGGGATAGACAAAATTTGCAATGAATATATATTTAAAAAAACACTGCTGGTGTTTTGTTGCCACTATATATTAAACAATTTAATGCTATTCTGGATTCTGGCTTTATCCCCGAATCTTGGCTGACTGGTATGATTAAACCAATATATAAAACAAAGGCGAAGCAGATGATCCAGAGAACGAAAGTGCTATTGCTTTACTAAGTTGTGAGGGAAAAAGATTCACTGCCATAATTAACAAAGATTGTCTAATGATGCGGACTCGATAAATCTACCATCAGAAGCACAGACTGGGTTTAGAAATAACTATGCCACCTTAGGTAATATTTTTGTCTTACATAATTTAATTGAAATTTTCATGCTGGGAAGAAGCTGCATTGCGCTTTCAAAGATTTTAGGAACGCATTTGATAAAGTTTGTGGACTGGAAGGTTTGTGGTATAAACTATTAAAAAGTGAGCTTATTGGTAAATGTTTCACGGTTGTTCAGAACATGTAAATCTACAAATTTCTGTATTACGTCTGGCGGGAAAACTGACGGCTCTTTTATTGTAAGATAGGAGTGAGACAGGGAGAGAACATATCTCCTTTGATATTTTCTATATTCCTGAATGATTTAATTCCTTCTTGCTTTTGATGGATTACAAAGTATTGCATACGCCGCCACTTATAAAATTTATGTTTTTTATAAAATTGTTCGCCATACCAGGCACGGCGGAACAGGGGGGGCCGGGGGGGCCATGGCCCCCCCAATATTTTCAGCAAAAAAAAAAAAAAAAAAAAACAAGAAAAAAAGAAACAAGAGAAAACAGGCAGAAACAGATAAAAAAAATGATAAAGCGAAAAGCCTATATCTGTATTGAATGCCTGAGGGGCACCCTTGTTCATTCCATAATCTGAATTAAGTCATGGTTCGTCTGTCAAATTCAAGCCATGACGGATAGCTTACACTACAACGAGTATCAGCCACTTCAACAGGAAATATTTGTGAGCTTATGATCTCTCCGAACATGCCCATATTTGAACGAATTAAGTGCCAATCAATGTCTCCATCTGGTTAATTTGAAGTCAGATGTGTATAGGCTATCCGAGATTTTTTTTTATATTTAAGACACGCCCTCATGTTGTTTCCTCTCGGACTTCAAAGAGTTTGTCCTTCAGCTTCTTCTCTACTTAGGGAGCTTCTTGAAATAAGAACATGAGTTCCTTGATAGGAATGGCATATGCTGGTTGGACAAATCGGATACACCATGACCAGTGTGGTGTTCTGATCTGGATGGATTAGAGTTCCAATTGGAATGGCCATTCCCCTCTTGTTATGGTATAGCCATCCTTTGTCTCCCTAGGTCCAAAAAGTATGCCATGGAGTTTCCAGGAGTTCCAACTCGGCGCAGCATGCCTCTCAGTTCCTAGCATGCCCCAATTTCAAGAAGCTTCCTTAAACTGAGCTTTAATCTGATTAAACGGAGCTTCCACGCAGGTAGCGTATTGCCCCAAAACACCCTCCATTCATTGGTTGATACTTTAAACGGACAGTTCCAGTAATAACTGTACAGCCCTAATCGGCCTACAAGGCCTGGTATGGAGATAGGAGTACCGGTATACAGAACTTTATCATGGAGGATGGCGCATTCACACTCATAAGTTGACCTGTGTTCGACTCGCCAACAAGCATGACAAGCAGAAAGTATCTGTGTTGTTGACATGATTAAAGCTTGATGAATCTTTTGATTGAAATGATATATATTTAACATTTAATTTATTTCTACTTCCGAACATTCTCATTTTCTTGACGGGAATATTTAAAAAAATGAGAAACAACAAAACAGGCAAAATATACAAAGATTACACATATGAAGATTTCTTGTTTTATTACTCGGAAATACGCTAGAACGCGTCTCCGGCCGTCTAAGACCCCTGGAGCTTCCGGGGCCTGGGCGGCCCCTGGACCCTCGCCTATTTGTGCTGTGATAGTGGCCCCCCCAATCACCAATTGCTTCCGCCATGCCTGCATACTCTATATGCAGATGATACAGTCCTATTAGTGGAGTCTGCAAAAAAAACATACAAGAATTGTAAAATGTTTTCGCTCTTTACGGTAAGAGATGGAAATTGGAAGTTAACATAAAAAAAACAAAATGCATGATCTTCATTAAACGAACATCTAGACAAGCTACCTACCTTTACGTTTGATAATGAGGATTTATGTATCAAGGATGATGCAGTTGAAGTATGTTTTTGCCGAAAAACTGATATATCTGTAGATCATGTCCATTAGCATAATTACTATATTTTGAACTATGAACAATTTGAAGTTACAACTACAATAATTTATAGAAACACACGAGTCTATAGCACAATCATAGCACAATTGGTGGACAGTCTTCATAGATATACATGTGAACCTAATAGAGGGACCAGCGGCCCGTAATGTCTGATCATTCCTCTTCACGCCATGTCTATTTTCACGACAGATTCTGTTGAGGCGCTCTTGCGGTGTTTTGGTGGCTCGTCTCTGGTCATGCTGGTTGTGCCACCTTCAAGTTTCAAGCTGAGCATTACTCCATTCTGTTTAATACATCTTAAAGGATTATGAAACAATAAGGATTAACTGTTGAATAGTCAGTCGTTCGGTAAAATTAGAGAAACTTTAAATGTCAACGTAAAAATTGTATCACGACCAAGGCTGGAAAGTGAGGAAAATGAGAAATTATAACAGTTATAATTTAGTTATCATTTTTCCCATTCTTATTGGCATATATCATTAAATTTATATGCTGAAGGGACTTTGTCCAGAATCCAAATAAGCATGTTGGCTTTTGTCCTGCAGTACTAATGTACGAAGGGCTAATGTCCTTAGTAGTAGGGTCAACCGGTATTCGACCTTATTTTCCAGGGAGATAACTCTTGGTGGCGACAGGTGGCGTTGTGGTTATGGATTGCATCAGCATTGACTGGGTGCCAAGGGTTGACCACTATAGTTCCGGCAACCTTTGACCTTGTATTCTTCCGCGGTGATGCGGTGTGGCGGTGATGCGATCTGCTTCTGGCATTCAACCAATTGGCTGGCTGCCAATTGGCTCAGTGCCAACTTTTCTCCTATAAAAGGGTGTCAGTTTTCAAGTCGGTACCAAAATTTTCGCTGACCATCCTTAGCTATCGATCTAACCACTGCCTGCCTAACCGACCTGCCTGCCTGCATGCCTGACGCTGTATCATACTGAGTAACACCTGCCTAACCGACCTGCCTGCTTGTATTATCCTGCATGTCTATCTGAACCTACCTGACGAGCGGAGCTAATACCAGTGCAGCCTGTCTATCTGAGCCTACCTGCCCAGTGGATGGCCTGGGATAACTGCTTGAATTCTACCAGATCTACCTGACCACCACTCAACCCCTTACACGTACGTAATATAAATTATTTTTTAATAATATCTAGCTAGGAAAGGTACCCCCCCCCCGATTTTTTCTTCCAGCTTAGGTTTTCAGGAGAACGTGTGACAGTGGGAAAAGACATCACAGTTATTTCCCTATATTATGGAAACAGTGCTTCATAGCCAAATTTTAGTATCTTGGGAGGCATTTATATATTGGCAGAGTTTTCTCTTTGGAACTCAAACATGCTGCACACGCATCAGCTGTTATTATGTCAACAAAGACCTCTATTTTTGGATTGTTTCAATGTAGCACGTTTGATCGCGGGAGATTTCGTTCGCGCGATTGCATCGCAGTGCACTGCCGTTTTTGGACCATTTATAAATGCAAATTTCACGTATTTTCTAAAGCATCTCATGAAATATGAAGCTCGAGTTCACCAGATAATTTAGTGCTCATTTAGCAACATTGTACGCTGTAATTTCCATATATGCATATTCAGTCCGGGATATCTACCATGTTGTGAATATCGGCAACTTGTCATGTACAGAAAATCGGACATTCGTATATAGTAGGGAAACTTATCTGATAAGAGTTTAGTCAGATTCCTGGTATATATCCGTAAACACCACGCCGGGGAAATTTCCTTTTGCCGCTAATTTTGCACGTAGTGTTTTTCTAGGTCAATATAACACGTCCAACCTTCGCCACGGAGCGTTCTTTACCTAATATATTGAAATCACTGTAAAGTCCAAGTGATAGGCTTTTTCAGCATGTCTAAAGTTTTGTTAGAATTTACAGATGATTCACCCAGCAGCCGTCTCATACCACATAACTTAGCTAAAATAGATCTGCACGAGTGACAACGGTTGAACGCTATCTTGAGTGACAGCTGTCGTCAAGGCTGAGGGGAGATAAATCTTATGAGACACTGTGAAAGTTAGACCAACTTGCCTCCCTTTGACCGATAGAAATCTATCCAGTTCTCCACGAAACATAAAATTTAGATATGTGCATTCTTTTTTCGTATTTTTCTTTTTTCATATTCTTTAGTGAATTTTGTTTTTTCTGGGGTAGAACAAGCCCCTTGGGTTTTTTATTCCCACCATTTGTCTCGTCTGGCCTGTATATTACTTCTAATATTATATTACAACTGTTTTTTTCATGACTGCCATTTACATATCCTGTATACATTCATTGGTGAATAAAGTCAAATCATCTATTGGCCGGATCAATTATTGTATATTCCCGTGCCATAATAAAGTTCACAAAATGACCGACAGCCTGTGCCAGAAAAATATTACATATCGTTCGGGGCACAAAAAATAACTCACGACCAATTTTATAGAAGGAAAAGTACTGGAATGTGAGATATAGGGTCTGTGTGGGTAATATATCTCATTTTGAAAGCACTGTTTATTGTAAATATCGATGTGTCGTCTGCTTTCGAGCAGGTGTCATCTAAGCAAGGATTCCTTACTGGATACAAGCGGTGCAGGATTACAACTGTTTGAAAAATATTACAGGTGAATCAAAAAAGGTGAAAATTAACTAGAGAGATTTGGGATTACCGCTGTCAAATTTTGAATTTTGCGGTGAAACGGATAATAGAGAAATCTCCATGGAAACAGAAGTATGAGTTTTATGGCTCAAAATTGACAGTCAGAAATGTGGAGAAAAAGACAGAGGGGAAAAATATTCGGGTTGAGTTATTATCAAAATAATCACTTCTAGTGAGCCGATCCATACAAAATTCATATAGTATTTTCGAAAGCTGGAAGAAATGTCTTCAAACTGATATGAAGATGCAGACCCTTGGAAACCAATTGAGCTTTATAAACCGCTCGGCGGCAAATCCATAGTAATTTCATGGAGATTTTTCACGATTGACAGGGTCCATGAACATGATAGGTTCTCAGTATGGACTATTTAACTGATTGATCTTCATAATTTGATCAGGTCAGTCCCAAGACATCAACATAATAGAATATATGTAGGAAGTTCTAGACATTTAAATTTACATGATTTTATCAAACAATTTATAAAGACCAAAATATTGAAATTTCGTTGAAATATACAACCCTACCGTTCAGAAGCAACTAAAATTCTTCAATTACAATTTTTTATTCACAATGTGTATATTAATTGAGAGTTAATGTTTACATCCCCATGATTTTGGAGGACTTAGTTTCAGTAATTCAAACCTGCAACTCAGCGTGACAATAATGCGCGGCTGTCAACGTCAGCCATTTTGTGAACTTTTATTATGGCACGTGAGTGTAGCAACATTTGATACGAAATAAGTTAAGAATTCATGATTCGTGACCGATTCATTGTGTTAAAGACAAAATCTGTTATATTACAGGGGTGAACTGCCATCATGAGTCTTGATCGTTCAATATCTCCCCTGAGACGAGACGACAACAATATGAGAGAAGAACAAGATTTTCCAGTAGATCCAGCGGTGCCTGTCGATGAAGCATTACCACAAGACCAGTCCGTGAGTGTCATATACCGGCGACATTGGAACACCATTCGCCATTGCTTTCACCGTCAACGGCCCATACTGAACTTGCACAATTTTCGGCTGGTGGAGCTGATACATCTTCCGTCCTACGTGGAGCGTATTTTCCACGATCAAGCCACGTCGTTTCGGGTCAATATGACTTTTGGATACATTCTTCGGCACAAGGGGACCAATCAACTACGGTATTTCTATCCGAGCAACAACAACCATGTATTTGACCAGCCCTTCACAGTGACGGACGCTATTTCCCTGGAGCCGGTGGTCGATCCACTCACTACATTAGACCCGTTGGAGTGGGCCCGCCTACAACGACCGAACACGAAATGATTACCAACGTAACATTCTACGTGACGAAATTGCGGAATCATCCGATCGGTGCTCCCGTCATTCTCCCGCCTTGGCTGGCCCATCGAAAATGCCTGTATGCGTTAACGAGCAGCAACAATGGACCCCACAAAGACCGGATATGTCAGTTTCGCTGTTTGGCTGTACATTTGGACCAGTGTAATCCCAAGGCGTGTGATAGAGTGGCCAATGGCTATTGGAGACAGTATTTACAGGAGCAAGATATGGATGAGCGGCAGTTCCGGGGGCGTACCCTTCAAATATTTGGATGTCGTCGAATCGCTCTTCACGGTGAATATCTTTGTCTATCGATTACTACGGGAAAGCGAGGAGAACCCTGAATTTGTCGCTGAATTGGTGCATCGCTCTTCAGAACGGTACGCGTCCACGATGAAGGTGAACGTCTACGGTGGAGTCAGTCACTTTTCCCTGATCCACAATATGAGCCTCTTCACCCAATCCTACAGCTGCATCCAACGCCAGCGGGTGTTCAAAGAATCTCGCGACTTACACCGACACGAGAAAATTTGTACGAATGCTATTCAACGGAAATTTCCTGGAGGTGTATGCCACAATACACCCACTATCTTCGAGGAACTAGCTGATGAGGGTCTTGTGGTGGCGGAAGAGGACCGTTATTTTCCCTACCGGGCGTGCTATGACTTTGAAGCGATTTTGGAACCCATGGACACTACCTCAGCCAAAACGCAGTGGACGCAGCGTCATATCCCGCTGAGTGTCAGCATTTCAACCAACGTTCCCCGCTATGACGCTGCGCCTGTATGTTTCGTATTGACCGGAGACCCCCATGAGCTGATTACGCGGATGATGGGATATTTAGAGGCGGTGAGCGCATGCAGTACGGAACTGTTGGTAGTCAAGTTCCAGGATGTTCTGGATGAACTCGATGATCGAAATCCCGAGCCCGGTGTGTCGTTCAGTGACAGCGAAGAAAGTGAGTCGGAGGAAGAGGAGAAAAGTGGCGAGACCGAAAGAGAGATTCGTCCGCAAGATGTACCCTTACCGAAAGTGTATGCGGAAAAACTGAAAGCCCGGTTCGTTCAATACCTGACCCAATTACCTGTGCTCGGGTTTAATTCTGGACGTTACGACCTCAACATGGTGAAGGAGTTTTTGTACCCTATTT
This sequence comes from Hanleya hanleyi, assembly GCA_036873755.1. NCBI lineage: Eukaryota > Metazoa > Mollusca > Polyplacophora > Lepidopleurida > Hanleyidae > Hanleya > Hanleya hanleyi. Next base: position 99,446 of record JAVTVY010028989.1, on the reverse strand, counting down.
GGCACAGTCCGTTGAAGTCAAGAGTGTGATCAAAAAGATTAATAATCACATGGCGCTCACTTCCACGTCATTGCATTTCCTGGATGTTCGGAAATATTTGGCGCCCAATTATAGTTATGCTCAGTGGGTGAAGACCCATGACTGTGAACAATCCAAAGGGAGGTTCCCTTACACTTATATGTCGACACTCGACCGCTTGGAGGAAACAGAGTTACCATCCCGGGACGCTTTTTTCGATGATTTAAAGCAAGAGGAATGTTCTGAAGAAACCTACACTGAATTCCAACAGGTATGGAACGACCAACACATGGAGACCTTGCGAGATTTTCTGGTGTATTATAATAACTTGGATGTTGTTTCCTTCTTCGAAGCCAAATGCAACCAAATGCACGTCGACATATTCAAAGAGTGTTTGAGTTTACCTGGCCTGGCTCTTCGGTATCTCTTTCAAGACTGTTCTACCTACTTCTCGCTCATTCAACAAAAAGATGAGGACATGCATGATTGTTTGCGAGATAACATTGTGGGCGGGCCAAGCCTCATATTTCAACGGTACCACGAGAAAAATGTGACGACCATTCGAGGTGAGAAAGTGTGTGACAAAATCATCGGCTTTGATGCGAATGCACTGTATCTGTGGGCCATTGCTCAACCCATGCCAAGTGGACATTATAGGCGGTAGTTAGCGGAAGGCCAACATTTCAAACCTCAACGGTCCCACAGACATGTCGCCGAACAGTGGCTGGACTGGGAAGCCGATCGACGCGGCATTTCTATCCGACATCAATCCAACGCCACAGAAAAGCCAGTAGGAGATCGCCGACTGCCCGCCGATGGGTTTGCCCTGGTGAATGGAACGCCTACAGTATTTCAGTTTTACGGGTGCTATTGGCACGGGCACGATTGCAAGTTCTCCCACGGTCGCTACAACGATCGCCGTGGGAAAACAGCAAAACAACTACAGGCGGAAGTGGTGGACAATGCTGATTATATTAAAGAGTTGGGGTATCATCTCATCGAAGTGTGGGAATGTGAATTCCATACCATGTGCCAGGTCTTCCCACACTTGCGTGATTTTCTCAAGGCTCGAGAGTATCCTCTCAGTCGTCGTCGTATTCTCACCACGCCACAGATCCTTGAAGCCGTGCGTACGGAGACCCTCTGCATGTCTTCGACGCCCTGCAGCCGCAGTTTGCAGAATGCCCACTCATTTTTGAAAACACGCTGGTGAGTCGGGCTAATATTGGAGAGACCATGTGGGTCTACGCCGAGGAACATGAAGTACTAAAACAACCTCGACGGATTCGGCTGATAGGCTGATAACCACACTTCGGCTGATAGGCAGTATGTGGGCTGAAAAAATCTTACTGGGCACGCCACTTCTGCGCTGGTACATGAGCCACGGTCTCGAGGTCACGCAAGTCTATCAAGTCATGCAGTATGTACCCAACGCCTGTTTTTCTGGCGTCGCAAACACTGTGACGTCCGCTCGTCGTCAAGGTGATAAGGATCCCAGTAAGGCCATTATCGCCGAATCCTGGAAACTGGTAGGGAATAGTTGCTATGGCAAAACCGTGACCAATCAATCCCGCCACGTCACCGTGAATAAATGCACTACGAAACAAGCGCGAACTAAAATCAAGTCTCCACTCGCTCTGTCGACGTCATCGATGATGATACCTACGAAGTTACTTCTGCCAAAAAGACCACGCGTTATAACTTGCCCCTCCAAATTGGATGTATGGTGCACCAGATGACCAAACTCCGGATGTTGGAGTTCCTGTATGATTTCATGCACGTGTATTTCCACTCGAGTGACTGGCAGTTGATAGAAATGGATACGGACTCTGCCTACATGGCTGTCTCTAATGCGGATTGGGAGTCACTCGTGAAACCGGAACTACGAACACAGTATGACGCGGAACGGGATCAGTGGCTACCGCGACGTGACCATTATAACTACGATAAACGGACTCCAGGCCTATTCAAGTTGGAATGGAGTGGTGATGCTATGATCGCCCTCTCATCCAAAACCTAATATTGTTACGGAGGAGATCAAAACAAGTTCAGCTGCAAGGGGGTCAATCGACGGGACCCATTATTAACAAAACCCTCTACCTGGACGTTCTTCAAAACCGCGTCAGTGCTAGTGGGACCAATCGAGGGTTTCGTGTGGCAGCTCATCAAATGCGTTCGTACATACAGCAACGAGATGCTTTCACCTTCTTTTATCCGAAACGACAAGTCTTTCCAGATGGGGTCAGCACGACGTACCTGGACTTGTGAATACTACATATATTGTCTCTAACCGATGACGTCAGTGAACTATACCCGGACTTGTGAATTTGTGAACTCTATGAATAATGTACATACATAGATATTTGGACTCTAAGTGAACTCGAATTACTCTGTATACATGACGTCAGTTCGATGAATTTGTCTAATTGTGAACTATACTTCATTCTTTTGAATAATTGCTCTATATACATTACGTCAGTTCGATGAATTGGTCTCATTGTGAACTGTTATATACTCCACTCAAGTTGTGAGTTCTCTATATATACATACGTGTTCACCTTAATTCGTGTTTGCACCCGTCTTAAATACTTGTTCACCTTACATACTTGTATATATATTCTTGTTCAAGTTACTTGTTCACTTTAATAAAACATTCGAATTTCACTTGGGTTTTCACGAAGTTTTTTATTCAACGTCAGAACAACAACACCGCAAGGGGAAATTCGGAAGTACTAACCATGCTCCGGGCAGGTTATATCAAGGCCTTAACGTCTATGTTGGTTTTCACTGATTGGCTACTTTTCTAAGCCCATTCATTGACTGAATCCCCACATGTCCCACATTGGACATTATGCTCACACAGAAAACACACACCACAGAGTTTTGAGATCTCATTTTTTTATTCAGTGAACAACAACAACGTGAGAACAACCACGTGAAAAAAACTGAAGCCCAGAACAGGGGACTTTACGTGGAAAAACTTAAGCCCAGAACGGGACTTGTAGCATTTGCTAGATCCTGTGTTAAATGCGACGATTTTAATCAACGTCACAAAACATTGTTGCAGAAACTTACAAAACAGGGCTACACCACCAAGCGCCTCCACTCAAAGTTTCTCAAATTTGGCGATACATATCGCATGCTGATAGCAAAATATGAGCGTAGCGTGCAAGATCTATGGCGTTATGTTTCGTAACTTTTGTCTAATTCCGCATGTTACTCATATGAACAGTCACAATCAAAGCGTGACTGAGATACATGATTCTTTAGATGATGACTTTACAACGAATATTATGGTTAAGAATACTGATCAGCGATACGGATTTGATATTTTTGGAACAGCATGACGTCTTGCCGGCATCATTGAAAACTGTTGACCGCTTCTCTCTTGCAGGAAACAAGCCTATGTTTATGTATACTATGATTGTCTTTTTGAATTTGGTGCTAATACTGTTATATGGAATATGGAATAGGTCTTTGGATTACGGACGCGGATATTCTCTAATGGACGACGACTGAATTATGAATGACGGACCACACGCTTGTGATTGTACATTGAAATGAACGGCAGCCCAGTCATATACGAGTACATCTCGGTCCTCGGCCTTGGGGTACTCGCCAAACATGTGGACGATGGTAGATAAGGTTCTTCCCCGGCATAGATGGTACAGGTAGAACAAGCAATATTGTCCGCACACACTACTAGTCAGGCTTTGAAACGTTTTAGTATTCCAACACCACGTCTCTGTGCCTTGATCCATGAAGTCTGTTAAATCGGGATGGATGGGTGGTAGACCGTACGGATCAAAGTATTCTCCCTGCTCTGCTGTCAAGTACACGGCCACCCAAAGGTGACCGGGCAGATCCATCGGGCCTGTATTCAGCACGTAAGCAGCAGGATACGCACGGTCTAATGGGAACACATCTCGGGTGAACACTCCTTGAAAGACCATACGTGTCCCTGGGTCATTCTCCAGCACGATGGTTATCTGGTCTCTATCCATGTTAGGTGGTAAAGTCACACACGACGTTACGGCTTTTATCGATTTGAATAATGTTGTCAAACTCAGCGTAGCAAATCCCATTGATGGTTCGCGGTAAAGGTGTCCCGAAATGCAGTTCCAAGCGTAAGTTGCCTTTCTTGACGGGACTCAGTTGATGATCGTTGTCTAAGGTGGGGGTCAGATCGAAACAGAACAATGTGTATCCGTTCGCGTAGTCCTCTCGACTGATCATATTTCCCTTGTCTTTGTTGATATGGCCAGATGCTGTGAAGAGGTTCAGATAGCTCCGGATGTAATTGGCCGTTCCAAAGTTAGGTTGTAAGGGCCGTGTCGGTACCTGTTGGCCATCCACATGCAGGGCCACGAAATTGATGTTGAACGCTTTTAGGTTGAACGGATTCCTCGCGATAGCCCCATTATAACTGACGTTCTCCACACAGGCTAGGGTTAAACGCTTGGGCAAATCCCCAGGAACAGATTTTCTTGATTGACAATCATATTCCTTTTAGTGACGGAAAAGACCTTGGTCTGTACTCGTCGAATCGGGTACTGGGTTGGTTTTTTCTCCAAGGCTCTGATGTGCCCCAACTGTACACCTGGGCTCGGTTTCACTTTGCGTATAAACAGACTGGCATCTTGGAGGACAATGTTATACTCGAGGTCATCACTCGGGGCCATCAATGCAAACGCAGGCGTTGCGCGCACTAGTCGTATTTTGACAGGTACTCCATTCAAGAGGTATGTATGACTCTCTGATGTGAAATCCATTCTCTCCGTATAGCCATCATTATCGGGACTCGCTTGCATCTTGCCTGGGGTATCTCAGTAGAAAAACGAGGCTGTCAAATACGACTTTTCAGCGTCACGCCCGTAGGATAACAGTGTTTCGATGTAGGCTCGGTGCGGGTACGTGTTCGTCGATGCGCTCACCAGTTTATCGCTGAGTGATATATCCACTTGCTGGAATAGCGAATGAAGCCAGAGATTCACTGGACCCACGGGTGCATCTGCTCTGAGGACAGACCCATCTTTATTGCTGATTTTAACTTTCACGTACAGGTACGTATGTAGGTAGGTCGTATCAGCGTTGTGATGGTGAATTCAATGGGGCCTGTGGCTGTAATGCTGGAAAGGGGAGATGTTCCACCCATTGGTCTGAGTAGGTGGTACGGTCCATAAATCAAATTCACTGTTGGCAGAAGGACACGACTCGACGCGGGTGAAAGCCATGTTTAAGAAAAGATATCCTGGGTCTTCGATGTGCGTCGTCTCTGGGTCGGTCGTCGACTGGTGCGTGGGGGAGGTGATGCGCGTCTTTTATTCCCTACGGTGCGTTGTGCTTTGGCGACCAAGACACCTCCTGCTTCTTTGGCTCGGCGTTTCACCGCTTCTTTGGGTGCCGCACCGCCCAAGACATCACCCGCGACTTGTAGTCCACTGCGCACCGCTTGTTTGCCGATCGCTTTGACCCCACGCGTCACCAAGGGCAGGAACCTTTTGACGATGCTCCCGAGTATGTTCCCCAGCCCATGGCCTCGTTGCATGCGTGTACCTGCAAAGACCGGAAAGCTACCACCGGCCTGTTGGGCATAATAGTTCATATAGCTGCGTGCATCGCACTCGTTAGGCACCTTCATTATGCAAAGTGAACCGCTCGGACTTAACGGAAAGGAGTGTCAGCACCACTTTCCCACGCTCGAATGCAATCGGTTGACCGGTGTCGTCTCTTATATCGATGACGATGGAGCTAATATCGGTCTGACTGACCGGTAGATAAACGATGTGCCTGAAACTGTGGGTGACTTGAGGGTCCATACTTGCCTTTCACCGGGCAGACGCGTAGTAGAGGTACGTTGCTGTCTACGACAATGTGTGCATCGACCACGTCTGAGTAGATGTACAGGCCATACATACCACCACGCATGTCCATCGGGATGTGGGCTCTCTCGCCGGTGGGGCCAGCGTACCCCTGTAGATCGAGACCTAGCATCTGCTGTAGGGTAGGACTGATTTCGACACTCACGTTTGGGCTGAGCGTGAGACAGGCCTTGTCGTTGTGTGCGTTGTAATCGAAGTCCACATGATTTTTAAAGGCGAAAGTTTTTATGGGTTTTGAAGTATTCGTGACGTCCCATTGAGATTTATAATGCATCAGACTTCTCAGCCCACCCATGGACTCCTTGGGGGTATCGTATTGGCCTTCGGGTAGGGTGAGTCGGGTTTCTTGTCCTTCGTAGGTCACCTCGTACCACGCTTCACCACCTCGCACGTTGTACCACGAGTAAGGGTATTGGATATCCACGAGTCCACATTCCCAGCGTCCAGGTAAATGCAACGGTTGCGGTAACTGGGTCACGTACTTGGCCAAGGTGTTGTCAGGAAACACATCAGCCGAGCTGTTACTGGGTAAGGTGAGGTAAAACATGACGACTGAGCTTTCCTGCTGCTACTCCCGGGTTTAATACTTCTCCCAGTCCTTGGGCGCTAATCGTCTTGATGGTCGCTGTGACTTAGATCTTGATGGACGTAGTTTCAGGGTGTGGCGTGGTAAAAGGGGTGAAAAAGTAGGTGCCCGCCGTTGTGGTGTTTTTGAGGGTGACTCCGGTTCCCACTCGGGTTCCCAATAAGGTTGTGGAGTCTGTCGTTGTGCGCGCACCGGCGATTCACGCTGCATCCAGGCCCAGCGCTGGGGGTTACCCACCAATTCCTGTGGTACATGCATGTCTTTCAAGCCTTGAGCGAAGACCTCCCATCCTCGAGGATCCGTGTGCGACCTGCGTTGAGGCATCAGGTCATTCACTAAAATCGGCATGTGGGTACCGGGGACCACCTGATTCTGTATCAGTAGTTCATCTTTATCATTCCAAGTCATGTCAGGATTCTGTTTCATCCGTTGTAATACCAGGCCAGCTTGTTTCTTGAACGATGCAGGTACACTCTTCAGCACTTCGTCTTCGACCCACTGTGGGGCTGTGGGTGGTACCCCTAGTGATGGTGGCTGTTGGAGCGGTGCTGAGGTCGGTGGTGTGTCGTGTGGTGGTGGGGGTGCTGCTGGGTAGAGAGGGTTTTGTATTGGTCCATGAACGCCATGTACCGCTGAAGCGTTTCATTGTACTGTTGCACTTTCTCACTGTCGCTTAACCCCGGTCGTTGTAAGATCTGACGCATCTCTTCATCGAGTGTGTTTATCGTCTTCACCGTAGAGGGTACGGGGTACGGTGATTGGAGGTTTTGAAGGAGCTACGGTTCGACGAGGACCATTATTTTTCTGTGGTTCATTGTCGGCCGAACAGTCCACCCAATACTGGACCCAACACGGAAGCAGCCAACGGTGCTAAACTGGCTTCGAGAAAGCCGCCTTTCTGTAACACATTTTTCTTTTATGTTTGAGAGACTCGCTTCTGGACTAAGGTTCGCAGACCTGTCTTATGCTTGGCCAACTTCGCCTTCTGAACCGGAGTCAGTGGTACGTTGCCTTGTAAGATATTGAGTCCAATCTCACACAGACAGCACACGAGAGCAGGGTCTGCGCCACGTACAATGGTTCGGACCAACTCGGGTGGGGCCGTCTTCCGTACTCGTGCTTCCGTACTCGTGCAGACATCATGTACAACTAATGCTACAACCCACAACCCTGCTCTTTTTATCTACCTACCTCGTGAATATTGAACAGACAAAAGTCAACCATGATGTTGTATTAATTCTTTTATTATCCCCAACATCAAACACACACCCGAACTGGGGGTACCCACTGTGGGTGTGTTTACATTATTTTTGCATGTACACGTGGTGGTCTCTCCAGGAAAGGTACCGGTCCGTAGCCGAAGGTGGTCGGGGGTGACTTGCTTCAGGTCGAAGAGCATATACTCGTGCTGAGGGGTGTCGCATCTTTAAAGGCTTCCAACGCAAACGCAGTGCGTCCAGTGTACATCTGTCTCGCCAGGTGCTGCAGTTGAGTGGTATCTCTCGGGGTTTTGAAGACCACCAGGTAGTCAGTATTTAAGCTGATGTTCCGATGTTCTGTGTTTTTACTGAACAGATTCTGCACAATGTAGATGATGCTGAGGCGTCGATGATGGTTGCCTTTGGTAAAGATTTGATTGACCCGCGCATCCGTTTCCGCCATGAGATCATCCAGAACCACCAAGGTGTCCGGTTCCAAATCGGCCAGGTTGGGTAGCCCTTCCACGAACGTGATGTGTGGCATTGCTGCATACGCCGCTTGTCATTCTCCGTAACACCACACGACTCGGGCAATGAGTGGGGTGATCATGCTGTCGGCGTGTTGGAGGAGCTTCCTGACGAAGTACGTTTTGCCGGAACCCGTCGGTCCTGCGATGACGCATGTGAAGCGATGTTGCCACCGGGGATCCATGGTTGAAGGTGTATCCGTTGTCGTGGTAACCCGCTCTTGTAAATTTGGTACGAATGAACTGGGGTCGTCGGTGCGTCGAGCTTTGGTACCGTTGTCGATGGCCGTTCACTGTGAGTGATGAAATCCGGTGGATTTTCAGACGTAGTGAGTGCACTTGGTGTAGGTGTGGACTGTATACTCGGTGTGGAGCTCGATGTAGCCCGTACACGTGATGTGGTGGTGATGACTGGGCTCGTTTCGATCACGGGGTTGACTGGTGCTATCTGTAGACTAGTTTGACTTCCACTCACAGCTGGTGTCTTTAGTGGGATGAGTAGAATGCTGAGATAGGCTACGTCGTAAAACACACCTCCGTACAACACACTCAGCAGGGTTATTAATATCACTACAAAGCCCATTTGCGCTTTGCGCGTTTTGGGAGACACTGTGTTCAGAGACGGTTGCACTGTGCTCATGGTCGAACGTGGAATGAAGGATGACGGTAGTGGTGTCTGGTTTTATAGTCGTTTCACCTGGTTGGCCGCGACCCACGAATTGAAGGAACTGGGCCAGCCTTGACATTTGACGAAATGAAACAGTTTGCCACGTCGACGTTCGGTTTTTAGGATGCGCTCCAACGTGTAGTAGTCTTGCTTTGTTTTTACGACAGGCTGTAATTTCAGCTCGTAAAACTTCCCTAGCAACGGTTCCCCTTGAAGATCTTCCAGTTCATAGACTCGCTGCTGTCGGGGTAGGCGCCGTTTAATCAGGAAGTGCTCATCGCTCCAGTTGGGCAAGTAACTTTTCTCGAACTTGCCTTTGACTTTACTGATCCGTACAGTGTCCCCGACCTTGAACTCCTTCTTCGGCGTTTGCTGCGCTTGTATGGGGTACAAGACACGCCGGTCTTGGGCTTCATTGCGTTGGGTCACGGTAATGGGAGCTCTCTGTATACTCCGGTGATAGGCTCGATTGTAACCACTCACAATTTTCGGGAGAACATCGATGTACCGTCTTGTATTCTTATAGGTGAAATATTTATACATGCGGCCTTTGAATGTCCTGTTGAACCTTTCCACAACGGAAGCCTTGGTCTCGTTGTAGGTGTGAAGGAAGGAGACCTTCTGTTTCTTGAGAAAGGCTTGGAACAGTCTGTTGAGGAATTCCGTGCCTTCATCGGTTTGCAAATACAAGGGTTTGCGCCCGGTCTTGAAGATGTGCTTGAACGCCGCTATGAGATTCACCCCCGTTTTCGTCCGTATGGGTACCACCCGCGTATACTTTGACAGGATATCGATGCACTTCCAGATATACCGATTCCCATCGTTGTGTTTGGCAAAGGCGCTCATATCGACCAAATCCGCTTGCCATTGGACATCTAGTCCACCCACAATGACCCGGTTCCGTAGAAAATGGCGATGGGCAGCTCGATGTAAGGTATAGTTGTCTTGTTTTTTTTTAACCAATCTCGGACTTGGGCACGTTGTATCCCCTGGGGTTTCGCCACTCGATAGAGAGCCGACAATGCACTATAGGCCGCCGGACTGTCGGGACTGTAGTATAAGTTATCCAACACCTTCTCCCAGCGCTTCATGGTGACAAAATGATAATGGACCCGGAGAGTATGGTTTATTTATAGCGAATTACAAGCGTCTAGTCCGTCATTCATAATCCAGCCGTCGTCCATTAAAGAATACCCGCGTCCATTTACGTCTGATGTTCGGGTTCTACCACCGTTGTATATATCCTAGGTTGACTGAGTCTAGCCGGGTAGTCTATAGCCTCGTCGTCTGGCTCCGCTTCATTGCTAGGTTTTGTCATTTGTTCATTGGGTTCAGCCAGCGCGTCCTCAATAGCATGAGACCACCCCCAACTCGTCTGATGACCGCTCGTCCGGTGTAAACAGCTGGTCCACAATAGGCACCACTTTCTCCAAGGCCGTCCAAAGATCGGGGTCTAGGTTGAAGCTTTGCTTAGGATCGTGGTAACGCCCCACATGTGCAAAGAATGGTCCACGGTGTACGTAGTTGGCGTTCTCGATGTGGATGAGGTCTCAATCCAGCTCGCCGCTCAACACCCGTTTAAATTTGGTCCAGCCATCACGGTGTAGGGTAACGGTAGTCGATACGGTCTCAGGGTCCGACCAGCAAACTTGACGGTCTTCCACGATGGTGACTTTATCCTCATAGACACCTCAGGGGTGAGGGGAAGAACGGCTCGTAGGACTGGTGACATGGTTGACGAAATGCCGAATGACGCACACGCTGACTGTCTCTCGTATTTATGGTGAAGTCCCATTGTCATTGCCACAGCGTCAGGGTCAATAGGGCAAAGACCATGGCGAGGCCAACGAGCCGTCGCTGGTTCCGGCGTGAGCGCTCGTGGCCCATAGCCCGCGCATCAAGGATGGCTGTCATAGTCCAGTAGTGGTGAGTGATAGCACATCTCTCCATCGAGTCCACTCTGTCGAGGATCGCTTCTGTTAACTCTTTCAGGATCTGGCGTCGCCCCTCGTTGTCGTTGCCATCTGCAAACATGGACCGCCTATGATACGTACTATTCTGATTGGTTAGTCCAAAAAGAGGGCAACAACAATAACATTGCCTATTACACATTTTATTAGCCCCATGTTACCAAGGTAACAACAACATTGACAATCGGCCAATGTTACCAGGGTCCGTACTTTCATTCCACGCATTTTTCCACGTGGGACTACTTTCTGTGGCCGCGGAGGCTGACCGCATCACCGCCAGACCGTATCACCGCGGAAGAATTCAAGGTCAAAGGTTGCCGGAACTTTAGTGGTCAAACCTTGGCACCCCGCCAATGCTGATGCAATCCATAACCACAACGCCACCTGTCGCCACCAAGAGTTATCTCCCTGGAAAATAAGGCCGAATACCGGTTGACTATACTACTGGCCTTGTGGACTTTAGTTTCGAATGCCGCTGATGAACCAACCAAACCTTCATTATCTGTAAACCCGTTTTCATCCGCTGACGAAACGATTAAATCTTCATCCATCCGCTGACGCAACGATCAAATCTTCATACCGGCAAACCTGTGTTCATCCGCTGATGAACCAACCAGATTTACAGTATCATCAACACGTGTTCATCCGCTGTAAAAACGATCAAATCTTCATTATTAGCAAATCTGTGTTCAGCCGCTGAAAGACCAACCAAATTTTCATTATCAGAAACCTGTATTAATCTCCTGGCAAATCAACCAAAACTTCAATATCAGAAAACCGGTCTTCATTCGCCGACGAAACGATCAAAGGACGAGTTGCAGTAAGATGGATTTCTGTCCAAAAGATGTTGCACTAAGAAACAGAATTTTCATTTTAGCAGTAAAACTGCCAACTTTTAATACTTCAAAGTAAAACAATAGCTGGTAAAACACGAGAAAACTATCCAAATTATGCATGATGTGCACGTTAATGGGATTTAAAAACGTGCAAATGTGCGTTTTTTTCACTTTTTGAGGGGAATTCCCATAGTATTTTCCTAAATTCCGGAAAAAACACCTCGCAAACCAAATTCATTCTGATATTAATTTCGTTATTATACAATCATGCTTCACTTGTGCTAATTTCATTTTGGTTCAAGAAGTGCTTTTTGATAAATATTGAAAAATCAATTCGTTGTTATTTACAACCTGGTACGAAGTGTTGTAATTCTAAATATGACACTGAAATCAGCGATTGCACCAGTGGCCGTGTGCTAAGTTCGCACGCTTCGGTGACTCACGGTAGAGTTTTGTGAGTTCGAATCATGTCGCTAACATCAATATTTCTTCGTGTCCATAAACACTTGCGATTTTTTTCCTCGAATTGTGAAGCATAATAGAACTTTACTATTGCGGTACATCATTACTATGTCTTCACTGACAATTAAAATTATAGATTATATATTACGTATACATGTAATTTGACAAGAATACTCGCGCACATGCGGGCAGTGTCACAGTATACATGTATGCTTGTTGTTGGATAACTGTTCTACCTTCAAGTCAACCAAGAACTTTTTCATTTGTCAATTTTCACTCAGATCCATTGTGTTGAAAGCATCAGAGAAGTCGATTTATATATTTTTTGAGTGATCGACTGTTGTCGGTATGAGTGCCACATTTGTAAAGGTGAAATGCGAACTGTGTGTCAGCCTTCTACCGTCAAACCAAACAAAAGAATTATCTGTTTCACAATTTGATTGGGCTCAGAGTGAATGTGCGCATGAGAAAGACATACTGGGATCGATTTGTCCACGATGTAGAGAGCGGGTTTAAAATCTTATATAATTTCTTGTGCTTGACAGGAGGAAATAGCACGAAATTACTTTCTCCTGGGGGAGCAAGAATCACACGCGGAGGTGTGAAATGTTATAACAGATGCATGGGCGTCCTGAGTAGTATACAATGTGTAAAACGGTAGGATAGCGCCTCACTGCGCATGCGCGGAGTTAATTTTTGGGTTGCCATAGGGGGGGTTCGCATACGTGAGTTGAGATGTATTTATTGTGAGTGGGTGGGTTAAAAATGGTGGCCGGTTATTTTCTCTGGGACGTTGAAAGTCCGCCATTTTGAACCCACCCACTCACTCGGGTGCACTGATTGACCTGGGATGTGAGTGGGTGGGTTTAAAATGGCGGCTGAGGGTGTTGTGTGTGTAAAATAAGGGTCCGCCATTTTGAACCCACCCACTCACCGGGGTGATTGAGTGCTATGTGAGTGGGTGGGTTCAAAATGGTGGCCGGTTATTTTCTCTGGGACGTTGAAAGTCCGCCATTTTGAACCCACCCACTCACTCGGGTGCACTGATTTGACCTGGGATGTGAGTGGGTGGGTTTAAAATGGTGGCTGAGGGTGTTGTGTGTGTAAAATAAGGGTCCGCCATTTTGAACCCACCCACTCACCGGGAAAACGTATAAAAGCAGTCGATTTTTAGGAGTGGATAGAAAAACGTATAAAAGGAGTCCATTTTTAGGGAAAGGGGTGTATTCAATCTGACTTACCTGACCTGACCTGTCTCCCTGCCTGCCTGCCTGCCTGCATCCCTGCCTTGCTTGCCTGCCTGCATTCTGCCTGTATGGAATGCATGTACTGACTTGGTTCTGGGGTTTTTCCATCACGGTTGTGCGCAGGTGTATGACGTCACTTCCGGTCTGCGTGAATCGGGCGTGACCTGGGACTATGGGATGCATGTACTGACTTGGTTCTGGGTATTTGTCATCACGGGGAGGTCACGTGATCAGTTCAAGGTCATATCCATTTTTTATCGATATGTCAACCCCACACCCAGTCCATTAGATGCTCCTTCACCTAAGCTTCACTTTGATACCTCACTCGACCTGTGGTGTGAGTGAGTGCAAGAATGTATTCATCCGCGGTGATGCAGTCATGTCTGGCGGTGATTCGGTCTCGGGAAAAAGCTTCCTTGCCCAATGCCTACGGACTTTACCGAAGATACACGGACTTTAACGAAAAGACACGGACGTACACGAAAAGACGCGAAGGTGAACGCCATTGTGGGAAACCTCCCACAGACAGGTCAGTACATGCATTTCTATGTTGTTCACGCATAATAAAAGGATTGATCTGTAATCTGTGTTGTTGTTGTTGCTCCCTTTTTTGCACTAACCCATCAGAATAGTACGTATCACGGACTATACCCGTAGAGCTACATCTGGTCTATAAAACATGTCCCTCTGGATCCCACACCTACATTTCTACAGAGCCATGGCGGAGATCAAGCCCCATGCGACTCGCATTTTACAGTATGCCACCGTGGTGAATTCATTCACGGGTTACCGAGCAGTGGTCCGGTCCATGTTTGCAGATGGCGACGACAACGAGGGACGACGCCAGATCCTGAACGAGTTCACAGAAGCGGTCCTCCACAGAGTGCACTCGATGGACAGGCGTGCCATCACTCACCACTACTGGACTATGACAGCCATCCTTGATGCTCGCGCTATGGACCAGGAGCGCTCACGCCGGAACCAGCGCCGGCTGGTTGGCCTCATACTAGTCTGTGCTCTATTCACCCTGGCGCTGTGGTATTGACACTATAAATACGAGGGATGAGACAGAATGTGTGTCTTTCTCCCTTCGACATTTAGAGGAAGCATGTCATCACTCCAAGCCATCCTGACGCTTACACCCAATGTGAAGTTATACGTGTATGATGCTAAAGTGACCCTGGTCGAAGATTGTGGAAATATTTGCTTTGAGCACGCTGAGACTCTATCGGATAGGGTGACACTAGAGCGTGATGGCTGGACTAAGTTTCAACGGGTGTTGAGCGGAGAGTTAGACGGACACCTGATCCACCTGGACAAGGCCAACTACGTATACCATACTGCGCTCTACCCACGGGTGGGACGCTACCAAGAGCCGGCTCGAAGTTTCCTCCTAACTCCCTCTCTGTGGTCAGCCTTGGAGAAAATAGGCCCTCTGGTGGACCAGTTATTTATACCCGACGATCGATCACCCCATCAATTGGCATGGGCTCGTGCTATCGAACACGCACTAGATGAACCTAATGAAAAAAAAGCGGATGGAGAAAATACTATATGTATAGAATGCGCAGAGGCTGGAATGACAGTGTCACCTGATGAAGCCACCCACACACACATGACGGGCCAGAACGATGAAGAAGAAGAAAAATCCGTGATGAAGCCGCGGGGCCAATGGCTGAACCCCATAAACAACTACATGAACCCGACGACGATGCCATTGATTACCCCGCTAGACTCAGTCAGCCCAATGACATGACCACCTGATCCTTTGATCTCACGGGGTTCTCCCTATAAATACGAGAGACAGTGAAATCTGGTACCATTCACGTACTGACCATGACGGAGCATATAGTACTGGCGTATTTCAGCTTGACCCCCGAGGTTTTCCTGCACGTGTATGCGGATAAGGTCGATATCATGGAGGAGGTGGTGGGAGACACGGACCCTACACAACCGTGCCCGGCTCACATTCGTCTGTCCCGGGAGGGCTGGACCAAATTCAAACGGGTGTTGTCTGGTGAACTGGACGGCGACCTCATCCACTTGTGTCACGATGTGTACATCCGACGCGGCCCTTTCTTTGCTCAATTGGCTCGGCTAGATGGAGGTACAGTGCATTTTACCCTTCACCCTGATCTATGGTCTGCATTGGAAGATGCCGTGGTGGATGTGGATGAAGTGCTTATCAAGCGGTCATCAGACGAGTTGGACTGGTCATTGACCATGGCCACTGTGGAAGTCCACGAAGAAAATCAGAAAGAAACTCCGGCCCAAGATATACCCGTTATAAATAAACGATAGAGCCAGGGTCCATCATCATTTTGTCACCATGAAGCGCTGGGAGAAGGTGTTGGATAACTTATACTACAGTCCCGACAGTCCGGCAGCCTATAGTGCATTGTCGGCTCTCTATCGAGCGGCCAAACCCCAGGGGGTACAACGTGCCCAAGTCCGAGATTGGTTAAGAAGACAAGACACCTATACCTTACATCGATCTGTCCGTCGCCATTTTCTACGGAACCGGGTCATCGTGGGAGGAATAGATGCCCAGTGGCAAGCGGATTTGGTGGATATGAGCGCCTTTGCCAAACACAACGATGAGAATCGGTATATCTTGACGTGCATCGATATCCTATCCAAGTATGCGTGGGTGGTACCCATCCGGACGAAAACGGGGGCAAATCTCATAGCGGCGTTCAAAGACATCTTCAAGACCGGGCGCAAACCTTTGTATTTGCAAACCGACGAAGGCACGGAATTCCTCAACAGACCGTTCCAAGCCTTTCTCAAGAAACAGAAGGTGTTTTTCTTCCATACGTACAACGAGACCAAGGCTTCCGTGGTGGAGAGGTTCAACAGGACATTCAAAGGCCGCATGTATAAATATTTCACCTATAAGAATACAAGGCGGTACATCGATGTTCTCCCGAAACTGGTGAGGGGTTACAATCGAGCCTATCATCGAAGTATAGAGAGAGCCCCCATTACCGTGACCCAACGCAATGAAGCCCAAGTCCGGCGTGTCTTGTACTCCAGGCCATCGCAGCGAACGACGAAGGCGGTGTACAAGGTCGGGGACCCTGTACGGATCAGTAAAGTCAAGGGCAAGTTCGAGAAAAGTTACTTGCCCAACTGGAGCGATGAGCACTTCCTGATTAAACGGCGCCTACCCCGACAGCGGCGAGTCTATGAACTGGAAGATCTCCAAGGGGAAACGTTGCTGGGGACGTTTTACGACACGGAATTACAGCCTGTTGTAAAAACACAGCAAGATTACTACACGGTGGAGCAGATTTTGAAAACGGAACGTCGACGTGGAAACTGTTTCATTTCGTAAAATGGCAAGGCTGGCCCAGTTCCTTCAATTCCTGGGTCGCGGCCAACCAGGTGAAACGACTATAAAACCAGACACCACTGCCGTCCTCCTTCATTCCACATCCGACCACAGTGCTATGGACCAACAGCAGCTGCCTCTGAAGACAGCGTCTCGCAAAACGCGCAAAGCGCAAGTGGTCTTTGGGGTGCTATTGCTAACCCTGCTGAGTGTGTTGTACGGAGGTGTGTTTTACGACGTAGCCTATGTCAGCACGTTACTTAACCAACTGAGAACACCAGGCACCAGCGAAACGGGTCTACAGAGAGCACCAGTCGTATCGAGCCCAGTCACCACCACCACCACCACACCCCGCGTACAAGCCACGTCGAGCTCTACACCTACACCAAGTACACCTACTACGTCTCAAGACCCACCGGATTTCATCCCTCACAGTGAACCGACCACCCACGTTGTACCCACCCCCAGCACCATCTCTGAACGACGACCGACGTTGTACCCACCACCACTCCAGTTCACTCGTACGAAATTTACAAGAGCGTGTTACCACGACAACGGATACACCTCAAACCATGGACCCTCGGTGGCAGCATCCCTTCACTTGCGTCATCGCAGGACCGACGGGCTCCGGCAAAACGCACTTCGTCAGGAAGCTCCTTCAACACGCCGACAGCATGATCACTCCACCCATTGCCCGAGTCGTGTGGTGTTACGGAGAATGGCAGGAAGCGTATGCAGCAATGCCCCACATCACGTTCGTGGAAGGCCTACCCAACCTGGCCGATTTGGAACCCGACACCTTGGTGGTTCTGGATGATCTCATGGCGGAGACGGATGCACGGGTCACCCAACTCTTTACCAAAGGCAGCCATCATCGACGGCTCAGCATCATCTACATTGTGCAGAATCTGTTCAGTAAAAACAAAGAACATCGGAATATCAGCTTAAATGCCCACTACCTGGTGGTCTTCAAAAACCCGAGAGATACCACTCAACTGCTGCACCTGGCGAGACAGATGTTTCCCGGCCGCACACCGTTTGCGTTGGAAGCCTTCAAAGATGCCACAACCCCTCAGCACGGGTATATGCTCTTCGACCTCAAGCAAGCCACTCCCGACCACCTTCGACTACGGACCGGCATCTTTTTCGGAGAGACCCACCACGTGTACATGCAAAAATAATGTAAACACACCCACAGTGGCGCCTCCAGCTGGGGTCTGTGTGTTTGATGATGGGGAATAATAAAAAGAATGAATACCACAGCAGGGTTGACTTTGTCTGTGAGGTGGATAAAAAGGGCAGCGTTGTGGGTTCTAGCATTAGTTGTACAGGATGTCTGCGCGAGTACGGAAGCACGCTCCCACGCTCCGTGTATTGAAGACGGCCCCACCCGAGTTAGTCCGAACCATTGTACGCGGTGCGGACCCTGACCTTGTACGCTGTCTGTGCGAGATCGGGTACAACCTGTTAAAAGGCAACGTACCACTGACTCCGGCTCAGAAGACCAAGTTGGCCAAGCATAAGACAGGTCTCCGAACCCTAGTCCACAAGCGGGTCCCTCAAACACAAAAGAAAAAGGTGTTACAGAAAGGCGGCTTTCTCGGGGCCATCTTAGCACCGTTGGCCGCTTCCGTGTTGGGTCCAGTATTGGGTGGACTCTTCGGCCGACAATGAACCACACGAAAAAAATGGTCCTCGTCGAACCACGGTTCCTGCAAAACCTCCAATCACCCTACCCTGTCCCACCTACGGTGAAGACCATAAACAGCCTCGATGGAGAGATGCAACAGATCTTACAGAGACCGGGGTTAAGCGACAGTGAGAAAGTACAACGGTACAATGAGACGCTTCAACGGTACATGACGTTCATGGACCAATACAAAACCCTGTCTACCCCAGCAACAGCACCACCACCACCACCACCACCACCACCACCACGTGACAGACCGCTGACCTCAGCACCGCTCCAACAGCCGGGTCAGGTAGCCTCCACAGCCCCACAGTGGGTGGAAGACGAAGTGCTGAAGAGTGTACCTGCCTCGTTCAAGAAACAAGCTGGCCTGGTATTACAACGGATGAAACAGAATCCTAACATGACTTGGAATGATAAAGGCGAACTCCTGGTACAGAATCAGGTGGTCCCCGGCACCCACATGACGGATTTAGTGAATGATCTGATGCGTCAACGCAGATCGCACACCGATCCTCGAGGATGGGAGGTCTTCGCTCAAGGCTTGAAAGACATGCATGTACCACAGGAATTGGTGGGGAACCCCCACCGCTGGGACTTTATGCAGCAAACTCAGCAATCACCGAGTGGCCCACTACCTTCTTGGGAAGCCGAATGGGAACCGGAGTCACCCCCCAAAACACCACCACAACGGGCACTTTCTTTTCGCGCCTATAAAAAAACACCCTTGATCAAGACACCCCACATCTCCAGAGCCGTGACACGTAGCAAGTCACCGCGACGAACACGACGCCGCACACAACCGCCCAAGGCCTGGAAGACCTATTAAAACCAACAGCAGCAGCAGGACAGCTCAGTCGCCATGTTTTACCTGACCCTACCCAGTAACAGTTCGCTGGATGTGTTTCCTGACAACACCGTGGCCAAGTACGTCACCCAGTTACCGCAACCGTTACATTTACCTGGCCGGTGGGAATGTGCCCTCGTGGATGTCCAATACCCTTACTCGTGGTACAACGTGCGAGCCAATGAAGTGTGGTACGAGGTCACCTACGAAGGCAAAAACACCCGGCTCACCCTGCCCGAAGGCCAATACGATACCCCCAAAGAGTTCATGGGTGGGCTGTCAAGACTGATGCATGATAAGGCGCTACGGGGGGTGACGGATAGTGCAACACGCCTGATAGCCTTGCGCTTCAAGAGAAACGTGTTCTTCGATGTCAACGTACACAACGACAAGGCACAGCTTACCGTCACCGATACCGTGAATGTGAAACTCAGTCCTACACTACAGCAAATGCTGGGTTTCGATCTACAGACGTTCGCTGGTCCCAACCAACACCATGGCGAGATGCCGATGGATATGAAGTCGGGTATGTACGGACTCTACGTCTACTCGGACGTGGTGGACAACCACATCGTGGGCGATATCAACACACCTCTGTTACGGGTGGTCCCCATTAAAAAGACGTATGGCGATCAAGTCACCCACAGTTTCAACCATATCATGTACCTGCCCGTACGACATACCGACATCAACACGATCACGGTGGATATAAGAGATGACACGGGACGAGCGGTGGCATTCGAACGAGGAAAAGTGGTGCTGACACTTCATTTTCGACAAGCACGTGCTCCCCACTTTGCATAATGAAAGTACCTTACGAGTGCGATGCACGCAGCTATGCCGACTATTATGCCCAACAGGCCGGGGGTGGCTTTCCGGTCTTTAGCGGTGCACGCATGCAACGAGGACATGGACTGGGGAACATACTCGGCAGCATTGTGAAAACGTTCCTGCCCTTGGTGACGCGTGGGGTGAAAGCAATCGGCAAACAAGCGGTACGCAGTGGACTGCAAGTGGCCGGTGATGTTTTGGGGGGTACGGCACCCCGACAAGCCTTGAAACGACGGGCCAAAGAAGCGGGAGGCGTCTTGGTGGCCAAAGCACAACGCACCGTAGGGAATAAAAGAGCTGCCCCACCGAGATCACGCACCAGTCGACGACCGACCCAGCGACGACGCACATCCAAGAAGACAAAGGATATCTTTTCTTAAAACATGGCCTTAATCCACGCCGAGTCCTGCCCCTCCACCAACAGTGAATTTGATTTGTGGACCGTGCCGCCCACACAAACCAGTGTCGAACAAGGATTATGGGTGGAGCATCTCCCGCTCTCCAGCATCAACGAAACCGGGCCCATCGAGTTCACCATCAGTAATGCGGATACGGCCTATGTGGATTTAGCCCATACCTACTTGTATGTGAAAGCCAAGGTGGTCAATGGAGCTGGCACCAGAATCGCTGACCAAGCAACGGTGGGCCCGACGAATCTCTGGCTGCACTCGATGTTTCAGCAGGTGGATATTTTTCTCAGCGACAAACTCATCAGTGACTCCACCAACACGTACCCCTATCGAGCCTACATCGAGACACTGTTGTCGTATGGCCGAGAGGCTAAAAAATCTCAGCTGACAACCGCTTTATTCTACAGGGACACGGCCGAGCACATGGACACGGCGGACAATGGGGGATATAACAAACGGAAGGCTTTCACTGCGAACAGTGCCTCGGTGGATATGATGGGTCGACTGCATGCAGACATGTTCATGCAAGACCGGTACCTCTTGAACAAGATCCCCATCAAAATCCGACTGATACGGGCGCCTCCGACCTTCGCCTTGATGGCCACTAACGTAGAGGGGCATGTAGCGGACTATAAGATTGTCATCCAAGACGCAGTCCTGTATGTCCGAAAAGTGAAACCGAATCCAGCCGTTCAATTGGGACACATGAAAGCCTTGGAAACAAAACCAGCCCAGTACCCTATCCGACGTGTGCAAACCAAAGTGTTCTCTGTGCCTGCTGGAAATATGGGCGCCAACAAAGAAAACCTGTTCCTGGGGGAACTACCCAAGCGATTGATCCTGGCCTGTGTAGAAAATACCAGTTTCAGCGGAGCCTACCCAGAGAATCCGTTTGACTTTAAACATTTCGGCATCAATTTTGTGGCCCTGCATGTGGATGGACAACAGGTGCCAGCCACGGCCTTAACCCCGAACTTTGGGCGGAGGAATTTCATTCGAGCCTATCAGAGCCTGTTTACAGCCACCGGTCAAATCAACCAGGACGAAGGGAATATGATCAGTCGGGAGGACTACGCGAACGGATACACGTTGTTCTGTTTCGATCTGACCCCCACCTTAGAGAACGACCATCAGCTGGCCCTGGCCAAGCAAGGCAACTTACGGTTGGAAATCCACTTTGCACGAGCCCTGGCGACCACCGTCAATGTGATCTGCTACGCCGAGTTTGACAACATCATTCAAGTGGACAAGGCGCGCAACGTCCTGTGTGACTTCTCCACCTAACATGGATACAGACCAGATAACCACCGTGCTGGAGAATGACCCAGAGACACGTAGGGTCTTTCAAGGGGTGTTCGCCCGAGATGTGTTTCCATTAGACCGTATGTATCCGGCTGCTTACGTTCTCAACACGGACCCGATGGATCGACCCGGTGAACACTGGGTGGCCGTGTACTTGACAGAAGAGCAGGGGGAATACTTTGACCCGTACGGTCTGCCACCCCTCCATCCCGATTTAACAGACTTCATGGATCAAGGCACAGAGACGTGGTGTTGGAACAGTCAAACGTTGCAAAGCCTGACCAGTGGCGTGTGCGGACAATATTGCTTGTTTTACCTGTACCATCGATGCCGGGGAAGACCCTTATCTACCATCGTACAGATGTTTGACGAGTACCCCCAGGCCGAGGACCGCGATGTACTCGTCTATGACTGGGCCGCCCATCATTTCAATGTACAAGCCCCGTTCTGGGCTTGAATTATTTCAATGTACATACGCCCGCTGTTCTGGGCTTCAGTTAATGACAAGCCCCTTGTTCTGGGCTTCAGTTAATGACAAGCCCCTTGTTCTGGGCTTCAGTTAATGACAAGCCCCTTGTTCTGGGCTTGAGTTTTCACGTGGTTGTTCTCACGTTGTTGTTGTTCAATGAATAAAAAAATGAGATCTCACCAAAAAACCCTGTCTTGTGTGTTTTATTCCTGATGCATTAATGCCCAATGCGGAGATTCAGTCAAACTGAAATCAGTGGTGTAGGATGGGACCAAAATGTAACCCATCAAGTTTAGAATGCAAGAGCACTATAGTAAAAATAGAGAGCCAATGAAATCAGCCCACAGACCAAGTACGTGTTTTTGGTCTAGGTTTGGAGCGGGCATTTCATTGAGGTACGTGTATACGGTGAGTGAAGAGACTCGTCCAACACGTATCGATTATGACTATCAGTGCTAGGTAACCCATCAAGGTTAGAATGCAAGAGCACTATAGTAAAAATAGAGAGCCAATGAAATCAGCCTACAGACCAAGTACGTGTTTTTTGGTCTAGGTTTGGAGCGGGCATTTCATTGAGGTACGTGTATACGGTGAGTGAAGAGACTCGTCCAACACGTATAGATTATGACTATAAGTTCTATTAGCCAATCAGTGGCCTAGAATGGAGCCAAAGGTAACCCATCCATGTCCAGAAAAACATTACCCGGGTGTACAAGAACCCAGATGTAGGCGCGGACGTCAGCGAAAGCACACCGTGAATACCCCAATTCGATTGGCTGACTGTTCGATCGCTGATTGGTTCTTTTTCTCGACCGCTGATTGGCTCTTTTTCTCGACCGCTGATTGGTCCACATGGAACTGCCCATCTTTCCCAGGTTCATCTAGAATCCCCTTTTTTGTGCTCAAGCTCTGACTATAGCGATACCGCAACATTGTCTCATTGGACATTGGACCGTCTGACCTGGAGGTGACCCTTTGACCTTTTGACCCGCGTCGCGCGCGCGCGCGCACTGCCGGGGATGACGCGGGATGACGCGCGCGCGCGCTGCGGGGCGCTGGGGCGGGAAAACACCCCGGCGGTTGAACATTGCAACTCTTGTATGTTTGGAGGTAGTGTTTAGTGAAAACCCGGAAGTGACGTGACAACCCACGTCACCTGCGTATATACTCCTGTAAAATAGAGCCGATTTTATTTCTTTGGAAGGGACAAGGTGAATTGCGCTTTTTATACTGCTAAACTGTGATGTAGATTACATCTTACATAGGCCTTAAGGCCGTGATATGCATATGAAGTATTCTGGGGCATGGTCAATACTTTCCAATTTTCCCTTCGTCTACTACTCGCCGATTTTTTTGATTTTTTTATTATTTATTTATTTATTTATTTATTTATTTCCTCGAGAGCTTTAAAATAAGACCTCACTCTACCCCATCGGGCCACTAGTGCTCCAACATGTCCACCCCGTATGGATTGATACATACTAATATCCCAGTATATGAGTGTATATGGGTCTATATGGATCTATATACAAGCCTACGCGGTACTTTCAAATTTTTTTCCATCGTATTCTACATGATCAACCTCATAGCTCATAGTAAAAGCCATAAAAAAACCCGATCACCCCTATACCCATTCAGGCTAAATATAGCGGACATGATCTTCGAATTGGTCTAGTCCGAGTTGTCTCCCTTGCACCAAAGCGTATAGATGGCGCTGTGGTTTGAACGACTTTATTATCCGGGGAAATTTTGGTGTTCAGTAGCCATTTTGTGTTTTCTGAGCGGGAGAACATTCTCTGTTGCAGTGTATAACGGAACTTTGTTCCATTTCGGTATCCGCTGAGATGAATAATGTGATCTGCATCATGCATCGCCTGCATGTCACACGTAGACTGAAATCGAGGGAGTGTGCTGTGTTCCAGCGGACGCATCAATTTGTGTGATATCCGACAGGAAACGTGAAAATTGATATTCTTTCACAGATTTCGAAATGTATAGGGGCCTTTATGATCAGCGATTGAACGATAATGTAGGCCACCGAACAGGTTTTGTGGAATCAACATTCTGTAACGACTGGAGGGATTTTATCGGACATGTGCAGTACGGAACGCTTATCGTGGCAGTCCGTATAATTTGTCAATTTTTGTGTTTGGCACCACAACAGTGAAAGCTGATGGATGAAATTCTACTGCACGGGAACGGTAACGAATGAATGGAATATCTTACCAAACTCTCAGGTAGGATGTGGGTTTCAGGAGTTCACCGGGTGTGACAATTTCTTTATAATGATTTGTGATAAAAGCGGGTAAAACCTAATGTCAAAATCTCCTTGAAGGTCACGGAGATGTCGATTTATTGCTGATCAGCTGATTTCCAGGACAGACAGACATTATTTCGGCTCTTTTCTCTTCGAAATTCTTGTAATTTGCTCAATACAAATAAATATTTAAATTGACTCTGAGTTTTCTGTTGGCATTATTTCAGCAATATTATGCACTAAAATCTGATGATTCGAAATAAAACTAGGAAATTTTAATGCTTGGGCAATGGTAACACAGCACTATACAGTGGGCCTTCTTTGTCTTTATCTTGTGGTTTCAACATATTTTCTAATATGCAGTCTATATATTGTCAAAACATTGATAGACGTCTGGAGTAACATCCGGTGTAGCTGCAAGGGCGAAGAAATTATCCACCATAAAGTTCGTGTACGATAATTGAGATGTGAGTGGGTGGGTTCAAAATGGCGGCCGCTTATTTTCTCTGCGACGTTGAAAGTCCGCCATTTTGAACCCACCCACTCACTCGGGTGCACTGATTTGACCTGGGATGTGAGTGGGTGGGTTTAAAATGGCGGCTTAGGGTGTTGTGTGTGTAAAATAAGGGTCCGCCATTTTGAACCCACCCACTCACCGGGGTCATCGAGAAATGCTGCTACAGAACATAGAGAAATAGTTAGCGTTGAAGAAGCTAATGGAATGATAATAACGACAAGTTTTCAGCAGGAGATTGAAGACGAAGCCACGTTAATACGCAGTACAGAAGAGCTGGCACAACTCCGGCGAGCTGTAATTGCAGAAGAAGATGGCCGATTGCAACGACAACAAAGTCAAGATCATTTATGCATATGTCAGGAGTGCTGGGTGACGCTCACGTGTGTTGGCGATACGTGTCATTGCGTTGAGGCTGGAGAAAACCATCTCAAAGTGAAGTGTCCCATATGTAGAAAACATGTGGGGGGCATCAAAAGAATATACCGCGCCTAAGTGTGTCGTGTGACACTATCAACGGCCCTTTTCAGGGCCAACCCATCTTTCCGGAAGTGGAAACTTCTTTTCTTAAGCACACCAAATAACACCAGCTCCCATCATCCTTTTCCCCCCAAAAAATAAAAAAAAAATTTTTTTTACCATTTTTTTCAAATTATTGAAAAAAAGGGGAAACATTGCAAACATGGGGAGGGGGGGGGGGAGGGAAATGGAATAGCCAAAAAAAAATTTTTTATCATTGAATAAAAAAGAAAAAAAAGATTCATGGAGCCAAAAAAAATCTTTTTCATTTTATATGTTTTTTTAACAATTAAATATTGAAATTAAGAAAGGGGAGGGGTGAATTGGAGGGGGGGACAGGGGAGTAAGCAAGGTGGATGGAATAGCCCCCATTTTTTCTTTAATAATGCACCCATGGGGTCGAGTGAGGTATCAAATTGAAGGTGAAGTGAAGGGGCATGTAATGGGTTGGGTATGGATTGAACTATGGGCATTTTGCGCATGCGCGGTAGCCGAAAGGTATGAAAATAGACGTTTTTGGAGGTAGGAGATAGCCAAAAAAAAAAATTTTTAAAATGGATCAATGGGGTCGAGTGAGGTATCAAATTGAAGGTAAAGTGACGGAGCATCTAATGGGGTGGGTATGGGATTGAACTATCAGCCTTCTGCGCATGCGCGGCGGCCGAAGGGTGTGAAAATAGCCTTTTTGGGGTTAGAGGCGTCCCTAATGGTCCAATCGGGTCGAGTGAGGTATCAAAGTGAAGGTGACGTGAAGGAGCATCTGATAGGACTGGGTGTGGGCTTGAATTAGGGTGATTCTGCGCATGCGCGAAGGCCGAAGGCTATGAAAATAGCCTTTTTTGGAGCTAGGGGAGCCCCTAATGGTCTAATGGGGACGAGTGAGGTATCAAAGTGAAGCTGAGGTGAAGGAGCATCTAATGGACTGGGTGTGGGGTTGACATATCGAAAAAAAATGGATATGACCTTGAACTGATCACGTGACCTCCCCATGATGACAAATACCCAGAACCAAGTGAGTACATGCATCCCATAGTCCCAGGTCACGCCCGATTCACGCAGACCGGAAGTGACGTCATACACCTGCGCACAACCGTGATGGAAAAAATGGATATGACCTTGAACTGATCACGTGACCTCCCCGTGATGACAAATACCCAGAACCAAGTCAGTACATGCATCCCATAGTCCCAGGTCACACCCGATTCACGCAGACCGGAAGTGACGTCATACACCTGCGCACAACCGTGATGGAAAAAACCCAGAACCAAGTCAGTACATGCATTCCATACAGGCAGAATGCAGGCAGGCAAGCAAGGCAGGGATGCAGGCAGGCAGGCAGGCAGGGAGACAGGTCAGGTCAGGTAAGTCAGATTGAATACACCCCTTTCCCTAAAAATGGCCTTTTATACGTTTTTCTATCCACTCCTAATCTCAGCCACCATTTTAAACCCACCCACTCACATCCCAGGTCAAATCAGTGCACCCGAGTGAGTGGGTGGGTTCAAAATGGCGGACTTTCAACGTCCCAGAGAAAATAACCGGCCACCATTTTGAACCCACCCACTCACATAGCACTCAATCACCCCGGTGAGTGGGTGGGTTCAAAATGGCGGACCCTTATTTTACACACACAACACCCTCAGCCGCCATTTTAAACCCACCCACTCACATCCCAGGTCAATCAGTGCACCCGAGTGAGTGGGTGGGTTCAAAATGGCGGACTTTCAACGTCCCAGAGAAAATAACCGGCCACCATTTTTAACCCACCCACTCACAATAAATACATCTCAACTCACGTATGCGAACCCCCCCTATGGCAACCCAAAAATTAACTCCGCGCATGCGCAGTGAGGCGCTATCCTACCGTTTTACACATTGTATACTACTGTCCTGTGAGCTGTTATAACATTGGCGGGGGTTTCTGGTTTAAATAGAGGTCAGTTGTATGGTCAGGCCATCTCGTCAGCGGTTTGCTAAGCATTAACACACGACAGTGCTAGACCCCGTGTTTCATCCATATAGCCTGGTGTCACTATACACCATCAGATTCGCCAGGTTTGTCTGTACGTCTTCAACAACCATTTGCAGATTTCGATCCTTACCGGAGTATATGGCCGCTTAATCAAACAGCGTTGTGCGTTCTTTCCGGCATAGTTGACATGGACAGGCAATCCGTAGGGGAGAAAAAATTGGACGATACTTGATGCAAAATTGACTCTTCCAGAGAGATAAAACTGATTTGCTGGATCAGATAATCAAACATAGCTCGTTTAACACGAAAAGAGTTCCCATGGAAAGGAGTTCCCATGTAAAAGAGACGGCAACATTACAGCATAACTTTACGGTGAAGTGAAGGCGGTTTGAGCCATATTAACGTGATCAGTACAGGATCTACAGTACGGTGAAGTTGATTTTGCAACTGATTTATCGACAGAGGGACACAGAGGCTACGTGATCGTAAACAGCTGATTATTTCCGATTCATCTCAGACTGTTGGGAATCCCGGAATATTATGTGGTCACTGACCTTGCTACCAAGTCCGATGAAGACCGGAAGATTGCCAGGGCGGAAACGGCGGATGAGAGAGCTGATATACAAGATCGAGCGCAGCTTGTTGCACGATGCAACCTGGTATGGTGGGATATATACCCCTTTTTCAGTATGATAACTATGAATATGATATTTTTCTCCATGATAATATCTCATTTACTCTCGTTACAGATTTCACGAAGCAATTACGCAGTACGTGAATGCAATGCTACAATATTTAATGAAGGTAGCCGGTGTTTCCAAGAACTTGTTTTGGAAGGCGAGATCTGCGCCGAACCCTTGAGTGTATGATGAAGGGGGGTTTGACAGATGAGTGGATGAGAATTTTCTATCCTGTTACATGATCGCTGCATTGTGTAATGTATTTGATCGTCAGGAGTCAAAATTTCAGGTCCACTTCAGGTGTTGTAGACAATGCATTTTACCTTTTCAGAAACAGTTATATTGTGTATCTGATAGGATGTTTAAGGCCAATCCCAACAGAATTCACTTCATGCTATTTGGTCAAGGAATAATGGAGATTTTTATATATGAGACTAATTCCTACGGAGTATTGTTGTTTTAAGATAACTAAAATGGAAGAATTGATGCCATGACACATGGAAATGAATTGAGCTGCATCAGCGCTACTGTGAAACATGTGAAATTCGGGAAGACATTTATATTTTGTTCTATGCTATTGAAAAATGGCCAAGATATTGGCAACCACAGGAGGTGGTGGTGATTGGTCAGTGATCTGATATTGAAATGTTAAAGAGCTCGACACGGAAAAAATTGTCGGCAGTTCATATAACTGTGTTTCATAGCTTTACAAATATTTTAAGAGCTCAAAAGAATTGATAATGGTTTACAGACGACCAGAATATGGAAAGCATAATATACAAAGGAAGTATGAAATTTGTCTAAAAATACCTAGCTATGTCGATTTTGAATTATGCCAACAGCCGAACGTTCATTTGGAAGTTCAACTGATACCACGCTAGAAAAATGAATAAGCTGTTTATTAGAGTGGTGACTGGGGAATTCATGTTGTTTGAACATGTGAACAGTATGTATAGGCCGATTTGCCATTCATAACAGTAAGAAATTCGGTCGATTCAATTCACGTTACTGGAATGCTGGGTGAGAGTATGTTGAACCATTCACAACAGAACGGGCAAGTGAAAATAATTGCATTGTAGGCATATAGCTTCGCGAGTTTTGAAACAAATGTCTCTCTGCAGGGCAAAGGGAACTAAGTTATTCCATAGTGGTATTCTGCCCGATAATGTTCACTATTCCGAATGGTTTGTTCGGAGAGACCGATCTGTATTTTGATATGATTTTACAGAGAACTATAATATTTATGTTTTCGTTACAGATATGTTGATGAATGTATTTGAAGCAGGGGCGGTCTTTGTCCCGTCATATTGGCATAGCGCATTGGATGACGCTGGCCTGGAATGCATCGTCACAGTGGTTGTCACGGTTGATTTATGTAAAAAAATTACATTATGCATGTAGATTGTATGCACGGAAGAGAGGAGAAAATATTTATAGTTTGTTATATGCTATTGAAACATGGCAATATATTGACATCCACAAAGGGTACTGGTGATTGGCCAGTGAACCGATATTGAAATGTTATATAAAGAGCTCGACACGGAGACAATTGACGGCAGTTCATATAATTGTTTTTCATTATTTATAAATATTTTAAGAGCTCAAAAGAATTAAAATGGTTTACAGACGACCAAAATATGGAAAGCTTAATATATGCAAAAGTATGACGTTTGACTAAAAATGCCTAGCACGTAGCATCTTGAATTATGCTTACAGCAGAATGTTCATTTGGAAGTTCAGTTGATACCATGATAGAAAAATATAATGTTTATGTTTTCGTTACAGATATGTTGATGAATGTATTTGAAGCAGGGGCTGTCTCTGTCCCGTCACATTGGCATAGCGTATTGGAGGACGCTGGCCTGGATTGCATCGTCACGGTGGTTATCACGGATGATTTATGTAAAAAAAAAATAAAAAAAATTGCATTATGCATATAGATTGTATGCACGGATGGGTGGAGTTCGTCACCTTGGCTGGAGATGCTTGGCGCACTGCTACGGACACAGGTTTTCAGAGTTTTTACATGCTATTTTATCTCTGTTTTTGCCTGGGCGGCGTCCGGTATCGATGAAGGTTACTCCATAGGGTTTTTAATTTTCGGATTTCAATGCATTTCCCAACATTCATGGTGTACCGGTTTGTATTGCGTGAGGTCGGACTTCATGGCTCCGGCTACTATAGTTATGAATAAATAGTTCTGGAAGACGATAGTTTTTGTGGAAATAATCAACAATTTGTTCGTTTGCGTGCAACGAATTAGAACATAATTGAGGCTAATAAGAGCTTGTTGACTACACTTATCACGTAGAAAAACTAAGTAAACAGTGAAACGAACATAAGTGGATCAGAGACTTTTTTCTATGTGTTTACTCGCTAATGCTGATTTATTTTGGGTTCAGTTAATTTCTGTATATTAAGCGCTCAGTCCTTGTGCTTTTTGATGGTTATATGACTGTGCTTATCAAAAATCGAAGACAGGCAATCACTAAGATGGCGCATACATGATAACAGGGCGAACGTGATCGTATCTGTGTCCCGTTTATAACACTGAGAGATAATTAAATATGACTGAGATATCTGAATAATTTTAGGAGATTTGTTAACATCTTTGCCATATCCGGGCAAACATATATTTTCACTGAACGATTTTCACGTTAGTTGGAAAGAGGAAACGCTAAAGGCGGATATATAAAAGATTTTATTGAGAATAGGTTGAACATGTCCCTATCACTTACTTCCATTTAAACTCTTTCTTTGAGTCTCGGCTAGCACCGCATGACAATTCCAAATATATGTGTTGTTGAATGTGTTATTGCGTAAGGGTACAGGAGAAATATAATTTCTTGCGCTTGACAGGAGGAAAGAGCACGAAATTACTTTCTCCTGGGGGAGCAAGAATCACACGCGGAGGTGTGAAATGTTATAACAGATGCATGGGCGTCCTGTGAGCTGTTATAACATTGGCGGGGGTTTCTGGTTTAAATAGAGGTCAGTTGTATGGTCAGGCCATATGTGATGTAGAAGAAAGCATCAGTCACTATTTGTTATCGCGTACACGATTTAATAATCAGAGACTCAACTTTTTTAATGAACTTATATGTGCTGGTGTTTTCAATCATACTATGGAGTCCATCTTAAAGCCTAGAAAAAACCGTGATAAAGTTTTTATGGCTATTTATAGGTTTATGCTGCGCACACGCAGATTTTAATTTATATTGATTTTATTATTCTGTTCTACATTTCACATCTAGTCTAGGGGAGTGTACAATTGTTACCTCCCCTTCCACCCTTTGGAATTATTTATAATAGTTATATTGGTTAATTAATAGTACATGCATATTACAAGTTGATGAATAATAAAATTCTAGAATAGTTTAATATATATTTTCTTACCTGTGGTTAAGAAATTATACCAATATCTCTGCTCTGGTAAAGAGTTTTGTTTTAAATAATGTCTTTGCTTGTTCTGGTTGGACATTGGTGTCTGAGGATCGGTGTCTGAGGATATTCACGGTGTTCACCAGGATGAGTATAGATATTACATCAAATCTCGTTTTTATTGCTATACACTGTTTTAAATAATGTCTTTGCTTGTTCTGGTTGGACATTGGTGTCGGAGGATCGGTGGCTGAGGATATTCTGGTGTTCACCAGGATGAGTATAGATATTACATCAAATCTCGTTTTTATTCACCACATCTTCAAATCTAAATCTATATGAGAGTTTAATTTTTGTTTAAACAAAATATGCATGTGCTATATTGGCCTTTTTAATTCAATTTTATATTTTTTATAGATAGGGTCGTTAGGATTTTATTATTATTAAATTAAGTGTGTTGGTCCGTACATATGCTCCCTTCCTTTTTATGTCTCTAACCTCACCATGACATTAAATAACGCCTTTGGAGTTTGTTTTTTCTACATGTTTTTTAATCCATTACAAATCCGTGTAGTTGGATATTTTAAATCAATATTTATGTTATACATCAAACTCAATGCAACGACCTGGCGCGCATAATTTTATAAAATTGAAAGCGCCATCCAAATTAAAAATTGATTGATTGATTGGTCAGGCCATCTCGTCAGCGGTTTGCTAAGCATTAACACACGACAGTGTTAAGACGAAAGGCGGGAAATGAATGTATTCATTTGACTGTATCTGATATGGTTGATCTAGAAATCTTCATTTCTTAGGTCAATAACATGGCATATGTATTCAAATAAAAATGTACATATGCTTATGTCATCTTGCCTGCATTTACGCTCATTTTGGAGGTGGTGTTATACATGCTTTGGTTGGTGCGTTTAAGTAAAACGACTGTGAATGAATAGTACTTGTATCACTGTTCGTAGCCCTTTTTATTTTGAATGAGATTATACCGATCGTATATGATATTATTTCTTTGAGACTTGATGGCCCATTTTGCAGTTGTATATATCCACCAAAAAGATATGCGCATATAGCTAAGCTATAGAGTTTGATAAAATATTGAATTATGCAATATTGAATATGCATATTTGGATGGGCTGTAGAGGCATTAAAATACTTGGTGTATGTATTTGTCTACATCTGATATGTACATGACGGTTTGTCATCTTTTTCCTGCATTTTCCCTATTTTGGAATATTAGTTATACGTCGCCCTTCCGGGGTAATACGGGATGAGATTTGGTTTCTCTCGCCATATTTTTCCGAGGCGCAGCCGAGGAAAAATATGGCGAGAGAAACCAAATCTCATCCCGTATTACCCCGGAAGGGCGATGTATAACGAATTTATCATATCTCAGAGCATTAAGAATCACTTTGGACTTCAAGGCCGACATAATGGAACGGACTTCGATCGGACTTGCACTGGTTTCAGAACGATCCACAGCATGCACCGGAAAAAATGAACACAAAGACAAATGTATCATTTTTACAATCCTCATCTTTAAAACGTACTAAGGGAGGAGCAAAGATAACGATAACATATACTGTAATCCGTGAACAATGAACCCGGTTTCCGTGTGAAATACCGGTGGGCTTCGGTGATAAAGAATGAACAATCTAACTTCAAATTCAGCTTCATCTCTTATGTTCTATTCTGAAAATCAGAAACGTATAAAATACTGGAACATTAAGCTTAATCTCAATTTCATATTTAATATTTAATAGCCATCGACGAGTATAATATTTAGATTATATACCTTTTGTTAATAAATACATCGAAAGACCCGTTCCGGATTCACATCTGTTGCGTGGATATGTAAGTTTCAAATACACGTGTGAACTGTTACATTTCCATTCTGTCTATAATTCAACACCGTGTCACTCGACAGTGTCACTTGTGTCATGTTTCCATAACATCACACAGGAGAAGGACCAACATGAACTGACTTAAATTTACAGTTCGAGAGAAAAATCGGAAAAATCAAACTGTCCTGCACAATTTGGCAGAAGTATAGGTATTTGCTTCATTTTCGCACGATGATGTTGATTGCATTTATTGTGCAGTTATTGAACATTGGCGCTGAGGGATTTGCGGCGACCAGGATAGCTGTGGGAATGTCACACGATGTGGGCGGGACAGCGGTGCTGTCGAATTCACAAAACAGCTGATTAAGATCAAAATCAAAGTCGTCGGCATGGCCTTCTGCTCGTACATCCTGGGTGTGTAACACGGCCGACGTGGCATCATTTGACGTGGGTGCAGGGTACTGAGAAGATGATGTCACAGTTTCTGCAGGATGGGGTTTGACAAGAACATTTACTGGAAGTGTATGCGTACCGGTATTCGTCTTTCGGGTTGAACCCATCGTGTCAGGAAAGGCTACTGACGCAACCGTGTGGCCCATTTGCAGTTTCTCGCCATCACTTACTCGCTGGTAAACCGACAGCGACGAGACAGATCTGTGACCTGTGACAGCCATTATTTGAGATGCTGAATAGTTGTTTCTACCAAGGATGGTGATGCCGGTTGCTCGTATACTGTGGTTAGTGTATGGTTCAGAAAGTTTCAGACGAGTGCCCAAGTTGGTCATGAAGGCTGCCAAGCGGTGTTTCCCAATAGGTTTGTTATAATACCAAACTTTATCGTCGTCGAGGAAACTATCAACCGGGTACTGCCACAAGCGATCACATTTCGGATGGAGTTTGGAGATATAACTTTCGAATGAAGCAACAGGACAGAACGGGGAACCTTCTTCTTCAGGCATGAATCCGGTAACACCCTCTTTTTGCTGGGCCCGGCGATTTTTTGTGAGTTCATCCTCCTTTTTTTCACATACCTCTGCCCAGTTTTCGGGTCCCGCTTGATGATGAATGTGTTTTTTGTCATCTTTTCCATATTCTCCACTCCCCTTCTAAAGAAGAACAGACGTACATCGAACTGAACTTTATTTGCAAGCCCAGTTGGGGTTTTTGGGGACATGAGAACAGACTTGTAGAGTTTACAACGATCGGACTCGTTTATGGGCTCATAATGATCGGTGTCGCCTTTTCCAGATGCCTTCAACTCTGCAAGTCCGGTTTTGAAGCACTCGCTGGCTTCATTAAACTCCGAATTTCTAATCAAATCAAAAGTTTTCAAATACGGTGGGGCCTTCAGGTAACGATTCAGAGAATGTCGAAAGTTTTCGAGAGTGGATGTTTTGTACAATTCTCCGTCTTGTTTTCGGGCATCCAAATAAAAATGACTGAGTACCTCTGCTAACCTCTCGGCCGAGAATCCTTCGAATTCTTCACTCTGTGACTTCTCTTTCAGGTAATACTTCAAAGTTCTGGCGGACGCTTTGTTCGATTTTTTTGGTGTTGCTGGGAATAATATTAGCCCGCTTTTCAACAACTTCATCGTCCGTGTGAGACGCGAAACGTTTGCCTGATTCAGCCATTTTGTTTAGCAGACGATGGAATCTAGTGAACACCTGTTCGTTGCCCTTGGCGACGGGGGTATACGATATATATTCGACCAGCAAGTTGACAATACAGCATCACACATGAGGTCTGTCAGCCAATCAAAAGTCTACATGCTTCTCTGAGATATGATAAGTGTTGTTATACAGGTTTTGTTTGGTAGAAAACCACCGGAGTGAACTGAAAACAGTATTTGTACTGTTCGATGCACTTTTCATTTTGAATGCGCTTATACCCATCGTATGTGATATAATGCTTTTGAGGCTGAAGAGCCTTAGAATACTCATAAAGAGGTTGTATGTTTTCGTTTGCCAATAGCATACGGTAATATACTGATGCTAGTAATACGATTTTAATATAATATTGACTTATGCAATATTGAATATGCTTAGTTGGCTGGTCATTATAATATGCTAGATGTATTGACTTGTCCATATCAATGAGGCCATATGCTTTTGTCAATTTACCTGCATTTGTGCCTTTTTGAAAGCGGTATTATACAGGTTTTGTCTAATGCATTTGAAAAAATCGACTTGTGAGCAAACAGCTCTTGTAATGTTGTTCGAAGAACTTTTCATTTTGAATGAACATATAGCGATCGTATATATTATGCTTTTTGAGGCTGAAGAGCCCTTAGAATACTCGGTGTACAAAGCGGTTATAAATATTGTCCGTCAATAGAATACGTGGATGTACTAATTCTAGTAATATGACTTTACTATAATATTGAATTATGCAATTTTTAATATGCATAGCTAGATGCGCTGAAGAGCCATTAGAATACTGAGTGATCTGAATGGAGAGCTGAAGAGCCAGTAGAATACTTGGTGAGCTGAAGAGCCATTAGAATACGTGTTGAGCTGAAGAGCCATTAGAATACTTGGTAAGCTGAAGAGCCATTAGAATACTTGGTGAGCTGAAGAGCCATTAGAATACCTGATGAGCTGAAGAGCCGTTAGAATACTTGGTTGGCAAAATAGCCTGTTTGGTATTAAAATTGGGCCTTCGATTATTTCCATTGAGAATGTGATTGAACATGGTTGGTGTCGTGGAATGAAAGATGTATAGAGTAATGTGATCTGTGATAACCGCATGAAAGCGGTATTTTACATTTCAGTAAAAGACCCTGCTAATATTTACCATGATGTACACTGAATTGTTTTATTATGATTGAACATGGTTGATGTTATGAAAGGAATGATGTAAAACGGTAATGAGATTTGTGAACAGAAATAACGAATAAACACGGCTAGCACCGCATGACAATTCCAAATATATGTGTTGTTGAATGTGTTATTGCGTAAGGGTACAGGAGAACTCGTGAGAACAGTGAACCGACAACACTCAAGGCTTCGCCTCTCGGACCCACAGTATGTACAGTACCCACATGAATTCGTTTGGAGTGAAGTAGTAGGTAGCAATGATTTAAACCCGCATTTTGCCGGGGGAGATAGCTCTTGGTGGCGACAGGTGGCGTTGTTTCTCAAGAGACCAAACACTACCTCCAGCACAGAAGAGTTCCAATCTAGGGGGGAGGTAACTCTGGGTGACTATAGTTCCGGCAAAGGGCCCCTGGGCATGTATTCTTCCGCGGTGATGCGGTCTGGCGGTAATGCGGTCGTGGGAAAAAGCTTCCGCGGCGAAAAAGTAGTCCCCAGACTTCAAATACGCTGCATGGTCCGATTGGGTCGAGTGAGGTATCAAAGTGAAGCATTCGTGAAGGGGCATCCAGTCATGGGTGGGTGTATGTAAAATTAGGATTTTTTCCCGAAACTATAAAAAGCGGAACACGGACTTTACCCCTAAAATAGAGGAAAACACCTATCAACCCCAGCCAAAAGGGCTAATATCGGTCCCCGCGCTTATTGGGACCTGCCTATCAAGTCAACTGGGTGGGTGTATGTAAAATTAGGATTTTTTCCCGAAACTATAAAAAGCGGAACACGGACTTTACCCCTAAAATAGGGGAAAACACCTATCAACCCTAGCCAAAAGGGCTAATATCGGTCCCCGCGCTTATTGGGACCTGCCTATCAAGTCAATGGGGTGGGTGCATGTAAAATTAGGATTTTTTCCCGAAACTATAAAAAGCGGAATACGGACTTTACCCCTAAAATAGGGGAAAACACCTATCAACCCTAGCCAAAAGGGCTAATATCGGTCCCCGGGCTTATTGGGACCTGCCTATCAAGTCAATGGGGTGGGTGCATGTAAAATTAGGATTTTTTCCCGAAACTATAAAAAGCGGAATACGGACTTTACCCCTAAAATAGGGGAAAACACCTATCAACTCTAGCCAAAAGGGCTAATATCGGTCCCCGGGCTTATTGGGGCCCGCCTATCCAGTCAATGGGGTGGGTGCATGTAAAATTAGGATTGTTTTCCGATACACACAAACACACACACACCCCAGACGCATACACACACATGCATACACACATGCATACATACATACAAACACAAACATAGACGCATACACACACTTGCATACACACACACGCACGCATACACACACACACACGCATATTCACACGCATACACACACACACGCACACACAGACGCATGCACACATGCACACACAGACACGCATACACACACACGCACATACACACAGACACATACACACGCATACACACAGGCGCAAACACACACACATACACGCTGCACACACACACACACACACATACACACACACGCGTACACGCAAGCATACACACACACACACAAACCCGCACATGCATACACACACGCATACATTCACGCACACACACACGCACACGCACATACCCGCGCACACACACACACACAGACGCATACACACATGCATACACACACAATATGACTATTCACATGCAGGACATGAGAGCTTCTGGACATGGACCTGATAGAAGTCCGGAATGGTGGAACATTCGTAAACATCCGGGCACTTTTACATCCGGGGACTTTTACATCCGGGTACATCCGGGTTCTTGTACATCCGGGCTCTTGTCGCTGACGTCCGCGCCTACATCCGGGTGCTTCTATCCGGGTCCTTTAGCTGTGTGTTCCATACGGGTACATCGGGGTTTACACGGGAACAGCCGGATACAGCCGGGTAGTTACGGAGGTGAACGAAGAGACACGGAGGTGACGGAAGATGTCACGGAGGTGCCCGGAGAGACACGGAGGTTACCGAAGATGTCACGGAGGTTACCGAAGAGACACGGAGGTGCCCGATGATGTCACGGAGGTTACCGAAGAGACACGGAGGTGACCGAAGATGTCACGGAGGTTACCGAAGAGACACGGAGGTGCCCGAAGAGTCACGGACGTCACCGAAAAGACACGGAGGTGACCGAAGAGACACGGAGGTTGCCGAAAAGACACGAATGTCACGGAAAAACGTATAAAAGTGGCAATTTTTACGGTATTCATCATTTCCAGATCCACAACCGATATGTTCTCTTGCACAACTTGCCAGAAGCTGTTTACTCGCCCAGAAGATTTGCGACGACACGAGTCCTCCATCCACAACGGTACACTATATACCTGTATAACCTGCGCACGGTCATTTAATCGGGAAGATGCTTTACTGCGCCACGAACGCTCACTCCACGAGGGCGCGAAGGAACAATGTAATGAATGTGGTCAACTCTTCAAACGACCCAGTCAGTTAAGACAGCACCAACGTTTGATTCATGGTCCGTCACCACGGTATGAGCGACAACTTCCCACTAAAGAGGCACCCAGGAGGGTCGGACCTAGTGAAGATGAGCCCGTAGAGACGAATGCCACTGGTGATGCGATCACGGAGAGCCCGCCTATGCCCACAGTTCAGAAGAGCCTAGATATCCAGCCCGTCCCTAGCATTACTGTCCCATTCATACGCCTGACAACAACGAACATTTTCTGGAAGATGCGGTGGATGTTCCCAGCGATCTCTTACCCGAAGATCATCCAGTGAGTGACATCTATCGGCGCCATTGGCCCATGATACGGCACTGTTTCCACCGTCATCGCCCTATTCAAGATATCTACAATTCCGACTGACCAACCTCGCCCGTCTACGAAGCTACGTGGAAGCCATCTTCAATGACCAAGCTACGTCCTTCAAATTGAATCTGGCGTTTGGTTATGTGCTGCAGCATAAGGAGACAGACCAAGTCCGATACTTTTACCCGAGCAGTAACACCCAGGTATTTGACCAACCGTTTACCATCATTAACCGGGCGTCGCTAGAGCCCGTGCTGGACCAAGTGGATCAATTGGATGTCTTGGGATGGGCCTATGGGCAGCGCCCCAACACCAAGTGGATAGTGGAGATGGTCACCAATGTTACGTTCTTCGTGACAAAATTACGGAATCTTCCCATCGGATGAATGTATTCACCCATGCACTGATAGATACTCAGAATGCACAAACAACTATCTGAGGATATGTGGCCTCAACGGTATCCTGGCCTGCCCGACGATGATTAGAATAAACGGTTCAGAGCGAACATAGCCGAAGATGGAACTTTCTGAAATGGAGACTTCTGATTGGACAAGAATACATCTAACGGACAGGAACGAATATGACAGATGCAAATGGTGGCCTCTGATTGGACAAGAATCTTCTTGAATTGTAAATATACCCAACGCGGCTCCCCCAGCGTGGGTATGATGTAACATTGGGGAGAATAAACTATATGAAAAAAACTTCTTGTTGTTGTTGTTCTCTCATGTGTCATCCTTGTTGTTGTTGCTGTTGTTGTTCTCTCTCCGGTCTATATCATGGCGTTATGTTAGAGTGTTAAGGTGTAACGACGGGCGTTGACGGGCGTCACTGCATTTCGAAGAATTAGTGACAATTCCATGGAATATCAGAGCTTCTGAGCTATTTCACCAGGGCGTTGAAGCATTAAGAATGGCGTTGGTGGGCGTTGCTACAAGATGACACCTCACACGACGCATTCGCACCGCGGATGGTCCATCTCTACACTAAATAACATCCTTCACTGCTAAAAAATGCCCACTTTCGCTACTACTCGTACTGATGACGTCACCAATGACGTCACAGATGCTGTGGATATCCCTCAAATCGGAGTCTATACCCCGAGAGCTACAACATGACACCTCCCATGACGCATTCGGACCAAGGATGGTCCATCTCTACACCAAATACCATCCTTCACTGCCCCAAAATGCTCACTTTCGCTACTACTCCTACTGATGACGTCACCAATGACGTCACAGATGCTGTGGACAGCCCTCAAATCGGGGTCTGCACCCCGAGAACTACAAGATGACACCCCACACGACGCATTCGGACTGAGGATGGAGCATCTCTACCCCAAATACCTTCCTTCACTGCCCCAAAATGCACACTTTCGCTACTACTCGTACTGATGACGTCACCAATGACGTCACAGATGCTGTGAACAGCCCTGAAATCGGGGTCTGCACCCCGAGAACTACAAGATGACACCCCACACGACGCATTCGGACTGAGGATGGAGCATCTCTACCCCAAATACCTTCCTTCACTGCCCCAAAATGCACACTTTCGCTACTACTCGTACTGATGACGTCACCAATGACGTCACAGATGCTGTGAACAGCCCCCAAATCGGAGTCTACATCCCGAGAGCTACAAAAGGACACCTCCCAGGACGCATTCGGACCGAGGATGGTCCATCTCTACCCCAAACTCACCTTCACGTATCCCCCCAAAATGACCACTTTACTTACTACAACCAACTGCGCATGCGCAGATTGACGCGACTTGCACTTAAAACACGCCATTCTGACTCGACCCCACACAAGCTTCACT
This sequence comes from Hanleya hanleyi, assembly GCA_036873755.1. Classification (NCBI taxonomy): domain Eukaryota; kingdom Metazoa; phylum Mollusca; class Polyplacophora; order Lepidopleurida; family Hanleyidae; genus Hanleya; species Hanleya hanleyi. Next base: position 58,543 of record JAVTVY010028989.1, on the reverse strand, counting down.
TTGATACCTCCCACGACCCATTCGGACCCATAGCGGTCCATCTCTACCCCAAACACACCCCCACATACCCTCCAAAATGCCTGCTTTCTATACTACGGCCAGACTGCGCATGCGCAGACTATTGAAAATGGACGAACCATTAGTCCAGTCGGATGCTCCTCCACGAGAGCTTCAAAATAAGACCTCATACGACATCATAGGATCATTAGGGGCTCACCTAGACCCCAAAACGTCCACCCCGTATGGGCCTATACCCCCATAGCCATGCAGTATAGGCCTATGGGCCTACCCAGGCCTCGGTGAACTTTTCCAAAAATTTCACCGTTTCGCTCCGGGACCCTTCCCATCGTGTTCTAAATGACGAGACGTGAAAAACAAATCCAAGCAACCCATATCACAATGAACGTGTGTGAATTTCCCAGGTTGAACCTATACCCCCATATAGCCAGCCTATATAGGCCTATATACAGGCCTACCCGGTACTTTTCCCAAAAATTTCACCGATTCGCTCCGGGACCCTTCCCATTGTCATTTTCTTGGCGAGACGAGAAAAACGAGACCCCACAAGCCATAGTAAAGCCCACAAAAAATTCTGACCACCCCTCCCCCCATACAGACATTTTCCCTTATATTGTATAATACAGACCCCTATTGTAGGGGTAAAGTCCGAGTTCCGCTTTTTATATTTTCGGAAAACAATCCTAATTTTACATGCACCCACCCCATTGACTGGATAGGCAGGCCCCAATAAGCCCGGGGACCGATATTAGCCCTTTTGGCTAGAGTTGATAGGTGTTTTCCCCTATTTTAGGGGTAAAGTCCGTATTCCGCTTTTTATAGTTTCGGGAAAAATCCTAATTTTACATGCACCCACCCCATTGACTTGATAGGCAGGTCCCAATAAGCCCGGGGACCGATATTAGCCCTTTTGGCTAGGGTTGATAGGTGTTTTCCCCTATTTTAGGGGTAAAGTCCGTGTTCCGCTTTTTATAGTTTCGGGAAAAAATCCTAATTTTACATACACCCACCCATGACTGGATGCCCCTTCACGAAGTCTGCCCAGTTCCATTCTACATGCGTTATTGACACTTTTAGAATGTACACCAAGCAACTCCTTCATAAATTTCAAGTGTACATATTCAAATCCATCAGAATCATTGAAGGTATTTTTGCTCCCCCAGACTTCACATCCATATAGCACTATTGGCTTTACAAGAGAATCAAACATTTTTTCAAATAAATGACATTCTGTTTTACAATCTAATAATTGTTTCAGTTTAAAAAATGCTTTTAGTCCCTTGTTGCGCAAGTTTTCGATTGCATGACAGAAGTTACCATTGTTTTTTAGTATAATACCAAGATATGAATACTGCTTTACCTCCTCCAAACTATTCCCCTGTATATGATAGGAGACCTTTTTGGTGCGGTCATTGGAATTAAAAACCATAACTTTAGACTTGGAAATATTGATTTTCAATCCCCAAGTTTGGCAGAAGCCTCAAGTACATCAAGTTTACTTTGTAATCCTTCTGGGGTAGATGAACACAATACAATATCATCCGCAAAACATAGAATGTTAACTATAATTGAGTTAATGGATATGACCCCGGTGGTATCATTTTGTATTTCAGTTATCAAATCATTAATAAATATGTTAAAAAGCAAAGGACTGAGGACGTCACCTTGTTTAACACCCTGGCATGAGGGAAATGGTTGAGATAAACCTTCTGGAAATTTTACAGACGAGGTGGTTTTCGTATACATGCTCTTCAAAAGAGAGTAAAGTTTTCCCCTAATACCAACGTGATGTAATTTATAAAGAAGACCGTCTCTCCACACAGTATCGAATGCCTTACTGAGATCAATAAAGGCACTATATAGCTTTTCCTTTTTGGATTTCTGATGGTCCATAAGATTTTTTAGAGTCCGTATATGGTCTGCTGTACGACAATTTTCCGTAAACCCTATTTGGTTTTTGTGGATGATGTCATTCATATCACAAAATGCTTGTAGTCGTTTTAAAATAATTTTGTTGAATAGCTTTCCGAGGCAGCTGGTCAAAGTAATGCCTCTATAATTAGATGGATCGGATCTATCGCCGTTTTTGTACAGGGGGACAATGATACCCTTATTCCAGGCTGATGGGAATGAACCTGAAGAAAATATTGTATTAAATAACTTATGTAGAGGGCCGATAAGTACATCTATACCGTATTTAAACACCTCATTTATTGTCTCATCCTCAGCTGAACTTTTACCATTCTTAAGTCTTTTCACAGCTTCTTCTATTTCACGTATTAATATTTTTTTGAGATGACAAGTTCGCAAAATGCCTAATAAACTCGGCATGGTTAACAGAACCAGTATTATGAGTATCATCCTTAAGGTTTTTAAGAAGATCCCCAAACTGTCGTGGATCCTTACAATCTAACGCCTCTAATTGTCGAAGAATACTGTCTTTGTATTTCTTTTTTGTGGCATTTAGGTACCGTTTATATTTTGCCTTGTGAGAATAAAACTTTTGACGCAATTCTCCAAATGTTGGGTTTTTGTTTAACTCATATTGTAACTTTCGCAGTGCTTGCCTCATGTCTTTACACGGCTGATTAAACCATTTCTTATGGACTGATTTTTTGTTTGGTCCATTTTTGTAACATTTGTGACGTATGGTTTTATCACATATAGGACTAAGTATCTCAAGGAAGTCGTCTACCATCTTTTCAGTGTCACTGAAAGAAGACTGTTCAAAGTGGTTAAAAGCCTCTACATTTTGACGGGATCGCAACTCATTACAAAAATTATCTACCTGGTCAAGGTCCCAAAAGTAACGTTTGGGTAGAGGGTTTAAAATAAACTCCTCTTCACATGGGGTATGGAACATGGTGTTGATATCACAGGTTAGCTGACAGTGGTCAGAAAAGAAAGATAGATCGTAAACTTTAAATTTCAGGATATGTGGTAAACAATCTATACTAGCTAGGATATAATCAACAACACTACATCCATTGTATTGAACAGATGTATAACTGCCCAAAGTGTCACCTATGGTTCGACCATTAAGGATTCTAAGTTGTGATTGGCGACATAGTTCTATTAACAATTTCCCACTGTAGTCAACTGATTTAGTATCCATATTATTTCGTAACAAAGGGGTATCTGAAGAATATAAATCCTCCAATAAGGGCGTATGTTTGATATCATCTGGCTTTATAAAATCCTGGGCGGTACCAGTATAAGCATTAAAATCACCGCACACCATTATATGTCCTGAATCAGAAAAATGAGCAACATCGTCTGTTAGTAAACTGAACATGGTATCAGGGTCAGAAACATTTCCGGGACTGTTCTTTGGAGAAATATAGACGACTCCTACATACAAGTCTTTTGGAAGATTAAATGTTGATCTGTTCAGTTTTATCCACATAATATCTGGATGCTTTGATGGAGCTATCACCTTTGTCACACCACATTTTAAGGAAGATTTTACATATATACATATCCCACCAGAGTTGCGCCAAGCACGTATATGGGGGTATAGGTTCAACCTGGGAAATTCACACACGTTCATTGTGATATGGGTTGCTTGGATTTGTTTTTCACGTCTAGTCATTTAGAACACGATGGGAAGGGTCTCGGAGCGCAACGGTGATTTTTTTGGAAAAGTACCATATAGCCCATATAGTCCCATACTGGCTATATGGGGGTATAGGTTCAACCTGGGAAATTCATACACGTTCATTGTGATATGGGTTGCTTGGATTTGTCATTTAGAACACGATGGGAAGGGTCCCGGAGCGAAACGGTGAAATTTTTGGAAAAAGTTCACCGAGGCCTGGGTAGGCCCATAGGCTTGTACTGCATGGCTATGGCGGTATAGGCCCATACGGGGTGGACGTTTTGGGGTCTAGGTGAGCCCCTAATGATCCTATGATGTCGTATGAGGTCTTATTTTGAAGCTCTCGTGGAGGAGCATCCGACTGGACTAATGGTTCGGCCGTTTTCAATAGTCTGCGCATGCGCAGTCTGGCCGTAGTATAGAAAGCAGGCATTTTGGGGGGGTATGTGGGTGTGTGTTTGGGGTAGAGATGGACCGCTATGGGTCCGAATGGGTCGTGGAAGGTGTCAAAGTGAAGCTTGTGTGGGTTAGAATCAGAATGGCGTGTCGCGTCAATCTGCGCATGCGCAGTTGGTTGTAGTAAGTAAAGTGGCCATTTTGGGGCAGTACAGGAAGGTATTTGGGGTCGAGATGGACCATCCTTGGTCCGAATGCGTCCTGGAAGGTGTCATCTTGTAGCTCTCGGGGTGTAGACCCCGATTTGAGGGCTGCCCACGTCACCTGTGACGTCATCGGTGACGTCATCAGTACGAGTAGTAGCCAAAGTGGACATTTTGGGGCAGTGAAGGAGGGTATTTGGGGTAGAGGGGGACCATCCTTGGTCCGAATGCGTCCTGGGAAGTGCCATTTTGTAGCTCTCGGAGTGTAGACCCCGATTTGTGGGATGTTCGCGTCATCTGTGACGTCATCGGTGACGTCATCAGTAGGAGTAGTAGCGAAAGTGGACATTTTGGGGCAGTGAAGGAAGGTATTTGGGGTAGAGAGGGGCCATCTTTGGTCCGGATGTGTCTAGGGAAGTGTCATGTTGTAGCTCTCGGGGTGTACATCCCGATTTGAGGGATGTCCGCGTCATCTGAGACGTCATCGGTGACGTCATCAGTACGAGTAGTAGCGAAAGTGAGCATTTTAGGGGAGTACAGGAAGGTATTTGGGGTAGAGAGGGACCATCCTTGGTCCGAATGCGTCCTGGGAGGTGTCATGTTGTAGCTCTCGGGGTGTAGACCGCGATTTGGGGGCTGTCCACAGCATCTGTGACGTCATCGGTGACGTCTCATTTTGTAGCTCTCGGGGTGTACATCCCGATTTGAGGGATGTTCACGTCATCTGTGACGTCATCAGTACGAGTAGTAGCCAAAGTGAACATTTTGGGGCAATGAAGGAAGGTATTTGGGGTAGAGATGGACCATCCTTGGTCCGAATGCGTCCTGGGAGGTGTCATGTTGTAGCTCTCGGTGTGTACAGCCCCATTTGAGGGATGTTCCCGTTATCTGTGACGTCATCGGTGACGTCATCAGTACGAGTAGTAGCGAAAGTGGGCATTTTAGGAAAGTGCAGGAAGGTATTTGGGTTGCGCCAAGCACGTATATGGGGGTATAGGTTCAACCTGGGAAATTCACACACGTTCATTGTGATATGGGTTGCTTGGATTTGTTTTTCACGTCTAGTCATTTAGAACACGATGGGAAGGGTCTCGGAGCGCAACGGTGAATTTTTTGGAAAAGTACCATATAGCCCATATAGTCCCATACTGGCTATATGGGGGTATAGGTTCAACCTGGGAAATTCATACACGTTCATTGTGATATGGGTTGCTTGGATTTGTTTTTCACGTCTCGTCATTTAGAACACGATGGGAAGGGTCCCGAAGCGAAACGGTGAAATTTTTGAAAAAAGTTCACCGAGGCCTGGGTAGGCCCATAGGCTTGTACTGCATGGCTATGGCGGTATAGGCCCATACGGGGTGGACGTTTTGGGGTCTAGGTGAGCCCCTAATGATCCTATGATGTCGTATGAGGTCTTATTTTGAAGCTCTCGTCTCGTGGAGGAGCATCCGACTGGACTAATGGTTCGGCCGTTTTCAATAGTCTGCGCATGCGCAGTCTGGCCGTAGTATAGAAAGCAGGCATTTTGGGGGGGTATGTGGGTGTGTGTTTGGGGTAGAGATGGACCGCTATGGGTCCGAATGGGTCGTGGAAGGTGTCAAAGTGAAGCTTGTGTGGGTTAGAATCAGAATGGCGTGTCGCGTCAATCTGCGCATGCGCAGTTGGTTGTAGTAAGTAAAGTGGCCATTTTGGGGCAGTACAGGAAGGTATTTGGGGTCGAGATGGACCATCCTTGGTCCGAATGCGTCCTGGAAGGTGTCATCTTGTAGCTCTCGGGGTGTAGACCCCGATTTGAGGGCTGCCCACGTCACCTGTGACGTCATCGGTGACGTCATCAGTACGAGTAGTAGCCAAAGTGGACATTTTGGGGCAGTGAAGGAGGGTATTTGGGGTAGAGGGGGACCATCCTTGGTCCGAATGCGTCCTGGGAAGTGCCATTTTGTAGCTCTCGGAGTGTAGACCCCGATTTGTGGGATGTTCGCGTCATCTGTGACGTCATCGGTGACGTCATCAGTAGGAGTAGTAGCGAAAGTGGACATTTTGGGGCAGTGAAGGAAGGTATTTGGGGTAGAGAGGGGCCATCTTTGGTCCGGATGTGTCTAGGGAAGTGTCATGTTGTAGCTCTCGGGGTGTACATCCCGATTTGAGGGATGTCCGCGTCATCTGAGACGTCATCGGTGACGTCATCAGTACGAGTAGTAGCGAAAGTGAGCATTTTAGGGGAGTACAGGAAGGTATTTGGGGTAGAGAGGGACCATCCTTGGTCCGAATGCGTCCTGGGAGGTGTCATGTTGTAGCTCTCGGGGTGTAGACCGCGATTTGGGGGCTGTCCACAGCATCTGTGACGTCATCGGTGACGTCTCATTTTGTAGCTCTCGGGGTGTACATCCCGATTTGAGGGATGTTCACGTCATCTGTGACGTCATCAGTACGAGTAGTAGCCAAAGTGAACATTTTGGGGCAATGAAGGAAGGTATTTGGGGTAGAGATGGACCATCCTTGGTCCGAATGCGTCCTGGGAGGTGTCATGTTGTAGCTCTCGGTGTGTACAGCCCCATTTGAGGGATGTTCCCGTTATCTGTGACGTCATCGGTGACGTCATCAGTACGAGTAGTAGCGAAAGTGGGCATTTTAGGAAAGTGCAGGAAGGTATTTGGGGTAGAGATGGACCATCGTTGGTCCGAATGCGTCGTGGGAGGTGTCATCTTGTAGCCTTCGGGGTGCAGACCCCGATTTGAGGGATGTTCACAGCATCTGTGACGTCATTGGTGACGTCATCAGTACGAGTAGTAGCGAAAGTGGGCATTTTAGGAAAGTGCAGGAAGGTATTTGGGGTAGAGAGGGACCATCGTTGGTCCGAATGCGTCGTGGGAGGTGTCATCTTGTAGCTTTCATGGTGTACATCTCCATTTGAGGGATGTTCGTGTCATCTGTGACGTCATTGGTGACGTCATCAGTACGAGTAGTAGCGAAAGTGGGCATTTTGGGGCAGTGAAGGAAGGTATTTGGGGTAGAGATGGACCATCGTTGGTCCGAATGCGTCGTGGGAGGTGTCATCTTGTAGCCTTCGGGGTGCAGACCCCGATTTGAGGGATGTCCACAGCATCTGTGACGTCATTGATGACGTCATCAGTAGGAGTAGTAGCGAAAGTGGGCATTTTGGGGCAGTGAAGAAAGGTATTAGGGGTAGAGATGGACCATCGTTGGTCCGAATGCGTCGTGGGGGTGTCATCTTGTAGCCTTCGGGGTGCAGATCCCGATTTGAGGGATGTCCACAGCATCTGTGACGTCATCGGTGACGTCATCAGTACGAGTAATAGCGAAAGTGGGCATTTTAGGGGAGTGATAGAAGGATTAGTAGTATAAAAGCGCATTTCGAGCCCTTTTGACCTAGCGGCGCAAGGCGCAATGAGAGTATGCGCGCGTGTGTGTGCGTGTGTGTGTGTGTATGCTTGCGTGTACGCGTGTGAGTGTGCTTTCGTGTGTGTGTGTGTGTGTGCGTGTGGGTGTGTGTGTGTGCGCTTGCGTGTGTGTACGCGTGTGTGTGTGCTTGCGTGTGTGTGCGTACGCGTACGCGTGTGCGTGTATGTGTGTGTGTGTATGCGTGTGCGTGTATGTGCATGTGTGTGTGTATGCGTGTGTGTGTATGTGCGTGTATGCGTCTGTGTGTATGTGTGTGCGTGTGTGTATGCGTCTGTGTGTATGATGTGTCTGTGTGTATGTGGATGTGTGTCTGTGTGTATACGTCCGTGTGCGTGTGTGTGCTTGCGTGTGTGTACGCGTGTGTGTGGGCTTGCGTGTGTGTACGCGTGTGCGTGTATGCGTGTATGTGTGTGTGTGTGTGCGTGTGGGTGTGTGTGTAGGTGTGTGTGTGTGCGTGTGTGTATGCATGCGTGTGTATGCGTCTGTGTGTGCTTTCATGATGTACATCTCCATTTGAGGGATGTTCGCGTCATCTGTGGCGTCATTGGTGACGTCATCAGTACGAGTAGTAGCGAAAGTGGGCATTTTGGGGCAGTGAAGAAAGGTATTAGGGGTAGAGATGGACCATCGTTGGTCCGAATGCGTCGTGGGAGGTGTCATCTTGTAGCCTTCGGGGCGCAGACCCCGATTTGAGGGATGTCCACAGCATCTGTGACGTCATCGGTGACGTCATCAGTACGAGTAATAGCGAAAGTGGGCATTTTAGGGGAGTGGAAGAAGGATTAGTAGTATAAAAGCGCATTTCGGGCCCTTTTGACCTAGCGGCGCAAGGCGCAATGAGAGTATGCGCGCGTGTGTGTGCGTGTGTGTATGGTTTCGTGTGTGTGTGTGTGTGTACACGTGTGGGTGTGTGTGTGCTTGCGTGTGTGTACGCGTGTGTGTGTGCTTGCGTGTGTGCGTACGCGTGTGCGTGTATGTGTATGTGTGGGTGTGTATGCGTGTGCGTTTGTGTGCATGTGTGTGTATGCGTGTGTGTATGTGCGTGTATGCGTCTGTGTGTACGTGTGTGCGTATGCAAGTGTGCGAATGCCTGTGTGTATGCGTGCGCGTGTGTGTGTGTATGCAAGTGTGTGTATGTGTCTGTGTGTGTGTTTGTGTATGTATGCATGTGTGTATGTGTGGGTGTGCGTGTGTATGCGTGTGTGTGCGGGTGTGTATGCATGTATGTGTATGCGTCTATGTGTGTGTGTCTCCGTATGCAGGCGCACGCTCCTGTGGTGCACCCTGTACCCTAGGATGTTCACGAATGTTCCACCATCCCGGCCTTCTATCAGGCCCAGGTCAGACGCTCTCATGTCCTGCATGTGAATAGTCAGTCATATTGTGTGTGTATGCATGTGTGCGTCTGTGTGTATGCATCTGTGTGCGTGTGTGTGTGTGTGTGTGTGCGTGTGTATGTGTGTGTATGTGTGTGTATGTGTCTGTGTGTATGTGGGTGTATGTGTCTGTGTGTATACGTCTGTGTGCGTGTGTGTGCTTGCGTGTGTGTACGCGTGTGTGTGGGCTTGCGTGTGTGTACGCGTGTGTGTGGGCTTGCGTGTGTGTACGCGTGTGCGTGTATGCGTGTATGTGTATGTGTGTGTGTGTGTGCGTGTATGTGCGTGTGTATGTATGTGTGTGTGTGTGCGTGTGTGTATGCATGTGTGTGTATGCGTCTGTGTGTGCTTGCGAGAGTGTATGCGTGCGTGTGTATGTGTATACTTGCGTGTGTGTACGCGTGTGCGTATATGCGTCTGTGTATGTGGGTGCGTGTGCGTGCATGTGCGTGTGTGTATGCGTGTATGTGTGTATGCGTGATGTGGCGGTGATTACGAGCTTGGTAGCATTCTAGATTAACCTGGGAAGGATGGGCAGTTCCATTTGGACCAATCAGTGGTCGAGAAAAAGAACCAATCAGCGGTCGAACAATCAGCCAATCGATAAGCACCGGGTTTTTGCCTTGGGGTCCCCACGGTAGGATTTCGACGCGGTCCGCGCGTGCAGCTGCGGACTTCACGTCCGCGCGTCCATCCGGGTACTTCACGTTACGCGTATGTATATACTTGTGTATGCGTGTGTGTGTGCATGTGTATGTGTGTGTGTGTATGTGTGCGTGTGAAGGTGTGCTTGCGTGTGTGTATGCGTCTGTGTGTATGTGTGTGTGCCTGCGTGTGCGTGTGTGCAGCATGTGTGTTTGTATACGTCTGTGTGTAGGTGTGTGTGCCATGAGACAGACAGATGAGAGGAAGAAAGATCTACACGTTCACAAGTGTTCCTATAGCCCGGAATTAACCTTTGAACCATGCGCTGCTCGGAAGTGACGTCATCGTATGCAGACACACACACACCCATACCTGGTGCACCCTGTACCCTATAGCCCGTAGGGCATAGGGTACACCAGGATACCAGGAACTGACCTTTGACCCCTGCGCGCGCTAGCAATAACGGATAAATTGCGCGTGTATGTGTGTGCACCAGGTATGTGTGTGTGTGTGCGCCTGCGTATGATGACGTCACTTCCGAGCAGCGCAGGGGTCAAAGGTTACTTCCGGGCTATAGGAACACTTGTGAACGTGTAGATATTTCTTCCTCTCATCTGTCTGTCTCATGGCACACGGTGGCACACACACCTACACACAGACGTATACACACACACATGCTGCATACACACACACGCACACCCACACACACAAGCACACCTTCACACGCAAACATACACACACACACACATACACACGCACACACACACGCATACACAAGTATATACACACGCGTAACGTAAGGTACCCGGATGGACGCGCGGACGTGAAGTCCCCAGCTGCACGCGCGGACCGCGACGAAAACTTACCGTGGGGACCCCAAGGCAAAAACCCGGTGCTTATCGATTGGCTGATTGTTCGACCGCTGATTGGTTCTTTTTCTCGACCACTGATTGGTCCAAATGGAACTGCCCTTCCTTCCCAGGTTAATCTAGAATCCTACCAAGCTCGTAATCACCGCCACATCACGCATACACACATACACGCATACACACACGCACATGCACGCACACGCACACACATACACAGACACATACACGCACACGCGTACACACACGCAAGCATACACTTATACACGCACGCACGCATACACACACGCACACATACAGACGCACACGAATACACACACGCACATGCACGCACACACACACCCACACGCGTACACACACACACACGAAAGGACACTCACACGCGTACACGCAAGCATACACACACACACACACGCGCGCATACTCTCATTGCGCCTTGCGCCGCTAGGTCAAAAGGGCTCGAAATGCGCTTTTATACCACTAATCCTTCTTTCACTCCCCTAAAATGCCCACTTTCGCTATTACTCGTACTGATGACGTCACCGATGACGTCACAGATGCTGTGGACATCCCTCAAATCGGGGTCTGCACCCCGAAGGCTACAAGATGACACCTCCCACGACGCATTCGGACCAACGATGGTCCATCTCTACCCCTAATACCTTTCTTCACTGCCCCAAAATGCCCACTTTCGCTACTACTCCTACTGATGACGTCATCAATGACGTCACAGATGACGCATTCGGACCAACGATGGTCCATCTCTACCCCAAATACCTTCCTTCATTCCTTCACCAAAATGCCCACTTTCGCTACTACTCGTACTGATGACGTCACCAACGGCGCCACAGATGACGCGAACATCCCTCAAATGGAGATGTACACCATGAAAGCTACAAGATGACACCTCCCACGACACAATCGGACCAAGGATGGTCCCTCTCTACCCCAAATACCTTCCTGCACTTTCCTAAAATGCCCACTTTCGCTACTACTCGTACTGATGACGTCACCGATGACGTCACAGTAACGGGAACATCCCTAAAATGGGGCTGTACACACCGAGAGCTACAACTTGACACCTCCCAGGACGCATTCGGACCAAGGATGGTCCATCTCTACCCCAAATACCTTCCTTCACTGCCCCAAAATGTTCACTTTGGCTACTACTCGTACTGATGACGTCACCAATGACGTGAACATCCCTCAAATCGGGATGTACACCCCAAGAGCTACAAAATGAGACGTCACCGATGACGTCACAGATGCTGCGGACAGCCCCCAAATCGCGGTTTACACCCCGAGAGCTACAACATGACACCTCCCAGGACGCATTCGGACCAAGGATGGTCCCTCTCTACCCCAAATACCTTCCTGTACTGCCCTAAAATGCCCACTTTCGCTACTACACGTACTGATGATGTCACCGATGACGTCACAGATGACGCGGACATCTCTCAAATCGGGATGTACACCCCGAGAGCTACAACATGACACTTCCCTAGACACATTCGGACCAAAGATGGTCCCTCTCTACCCCAAATACCTTCCTTCACTGCCCCAAAATGTCCACTTTCGCTACTACTCCTACTGATGACGTCACCGATGACGTCACAGATGACGCGAACATCCCACAAATCGGGGTCTACACTCCGAGAGCTACAAAATGACACCTCCCAGGACGCATTCGGACCAAGGATGGTCCCTCTCTACCCCAAATACCTTCCTTCACTGCCCCAAAATGTCCACTTTGGCTACTACTCGTACTGATGACGTCACAGGTGACGTGGCCAGCCCTCAAATCAGGGTCTACACCCCGAGAGCTACAAGATGACACCTTCCAGGACGCATTCGGACCAAGGATGGTCCATCTCGACCCCAAATACCTTCCTGTACTGCCCCAAAATGGCCACTTTACTTACTACAACCAACTGCGCATGCGCAGATTGACGCGACTTGCACTTAAAACACGCCATTCTGATTCTAATCCACACAAGCTTCGCTTTGACACCTTCCACGACTCATTCGGACCCATAGCGGTCCATCTCTACCCCAAACACACACCCGCATACCCCCCCCCCAAAATGCCTGCTTTCTATACTACGGCCAGACTGCGCATGCGCAGACTATTGAAAACGGACGAACCATTAGTCCAGTCGGATGCTCCTCCACGAGAGCTTCAAAATAAGACCTCATACGACATCATAGGATCATTAGGGGCTCACCTAGACCCCAAAACGTCCACCCCGTATGGGCCTATACCGCCATAGCCATGCAGTACAAGCCTATGGGCCTACCCAGGCCTCGGTGAACTTTTTCCAAAAAATTCACCGTTTCGCTCCGGGACTCTTCCCATCGTGTTCTAAATGACGAGACGTGAAAAACAAATCCAAGCAACCCATATCACAATGAACTACATGGGCTATATGGTACTTTTCCAAAAATGTCACCGTTGCGCTCCGAGACCCTTCCCATCGTGTTCTAAATGACTAGACGTGAAAAACAAATCCAAGCAACCCATATCACAATGAACGTGTGTGAATTTCCCAGGTTGAACCTATACCCCCATATAGCCAGCCTATAGGCCTATATACAGGCCTACCCGGTACTTTTCCCAAAAATTCCACCGATTCGCTCCGGGGCCCCTCCCATTGTGTTTTTCTCGGCGAGACGAGAAAAACGAGACCCAACAACCCATATCACAATGAACGTGTGTGAATTTCCCAGGTTGAACCTATACCCCCATATAGCCAGTATGGACTATATACAGACCTACCCGGTACTTTTCCAAAAATTTCACCGTTTCGCTCCGTGACCCCTCCCATTGTGTTTTTCTCGGCGAGACGAGATAAACGAGACCCCACAACCCATAGTAACACCCACAAAAAAAATTGACCACCCCTCCCCCCATATAGCCAGTATGGACTATATACAGACCTACCCGGTGACTTTTCCCCAAAATTTCACCGATTCGCTCCGGGACCCTTCCCATTGTCATTTTCTTGGCGAGACGAGGAAAACGAGACCCCACAAGCCATAGTAAAGCTCACAAAATAATTTGACCACCCCTCCCCCCATATAGCCAGTATGGCACTATATGGGGCTATATACCGGTGACTTTTCCCAAAAATTTCACCGATTCGCTCCGGGACCCCTCCCATTGTGTTTTTCTCGGCGAGACGAGAAAAACGAGACCCCACAACCCATAGTAACACCCACAAAAAAAAATTGACCACCCCTCCCCCCATATAGCCAGTATGAGCCTATATACAGACCTCGGTGACTTTTCCCAAAAATTTCACCGATTCGCTCCGGGACCCCTCCCATTGTGTTTTTCTCGGCGAGACGAGAAAAACGAGACCCCACAACCCATAGTAATGCCCACAAAAAAATTTGACCACCCCTCCCCCCATATAGCCAGTATGGCACTATATGGGGCTATATACCGGTGACTTTTCCCAAAAATTTCACCGATTCGCTCCGGGACCCCTCCCATTGTGTTTTTCTCGGCGAGACGAGAAAAACGAGACCCCACAACCCATAGTAACACCCACAAAAAAATTGACCACCCCTCCCCCCATATAGCCAGTATGAGCCTATATGGGGATATACCCATACAGGCATTTCCCCCGTATATTGTATATTGTACGAGTCCGTGTTCCGCTTTTTATTTATTTATTTATTTATTTATTTATTTATTATTTGTTTATTTATTTATTTATTCTGTGAAAACACCCATGACATGACTGAAGAGAGCCTCACTCGGCCCAATGGAACCATGCAGCGTGGAACTCTTCTGTGTTGGAGGTAGTTTTTGGTCTCTTGAGCTGGTGGCGCCATCGTGATGACGTCATCAGTTTATGTGTACTTTCCGGATGTTAAAAGGCCCCACCAAGAGCTCTGCCACACACCCCACCCGTAGAGAGCCTCACAAAGTTCCCCCTTAAATTTTACCCGGGGGAACAAATAAGTAGGCCAATGCGCGATTAAATGCCCTTTCCCTACTACTAATGTGCACTTGCATTTCATATCATGGACAAATAGCTCACAGAAATGTCAGATGTGCATTTCATAGTTTTATTTAAGTGCACGAATGTTGTCGTGTTTCTGACGGAAGTTGGATGTCTGATAGAACAAGATGACGACATGCAGACAAACCGAAACGGCGTTTTGTCGAAAATCGGCATGCTGGACATACAACTGACAATTTTTATTCATGGCATTTTCTTTATTACTCAATTTGGAAAGGAAAAACTGCACAACATTAATCTTCATGATCATTTTTAATTATTTAGCACCATATAATGATATCTAATATTTGCACAAGCCAAACTTTTTTGTATAACTTAGCAAATAAACGAATGCACAAATAAATAATTTAATATAAAAATTGTATAAATTGATAAGAGTGTAATCTAATGGCCAGTTTATGGTCATCCAGCACGTTCTAACCTGTTGAACTGCCACTCATTGGTTATCATTTGACTCTTCTAAAGCTATCCCTTGAATAATATATTGTTTAATCAGCCTTTGTTTGTAGAAGACGGTTAAATATTGAATGGCATGTGCCTATAATTTACCAACATGAAAGATTGAACTCGGGAAACTAATATAACTCATCACACTGCAATTCGTGGTTAAATCCCTTATTTATTGCCACATCAGTCTTTGAAACCATGTTTGTCACTGGGCTAATTAATAAAAAAAATGCCCCAAATAAAAATTTTGCTATTCGTTTATTTCTTTTGCAAAACATTGTACGAAAAAGGCAATGTTGGGCTTATGTCAAAAATTACAATAATCCTAGTGACGTCCGGGTGGGCTAAAGTCCGAGGGGCCCAGGACCTATATCGGGTCCTAGTGCATGGGCAATCCTGCGGTCGCGCAGAAAACCGAATTATTTAGACAAAAACGTTCTAGGTTACGACGAACTAAATATTCCACCTATATCCAGTGATAAATACCCATATTGCAACCACGAAAAGCTACTTTGCTGAATTCGTGCCAGCAGTAAATCCATACCATAATTAAACCCCGTTTATCTGTCTGAGGCCGCATAGAATAGAACCATATCGTTGTCCAGCAAATATTAGAGAAACACAAATTCTCATGGGCGCGGTCACAGGTGTTTGGAAAGTTAATTAGCTGGGGAGTATCGTCAACAATAGATTGGACAAGGTGAATCACTAAAGTACGACCTTCTCTCGATTATCCGTATACATTTTCACAAAAATTAGCCTACCTCTATATTTCACCTCCTATTTTATTCTTTGGAGGTTAATTCTTCATGCTACCATCCAAAGATTGTCATAATCCATCAATTATGGGGGGTAAATCGTCCAAACACTCTGAATATTCGCGTCCAGACAACTTCTGTTACAACTTCGGCCAAACTCGGCAATCTTCGTTTTATTGCAGCGCCGATATCAACCCTGGATCTATTCACGGTATTTATCCAAACAGGTCTCCACCAGTTCAAACGAACTTTACCATCTGTACAAAACGATCTCCACCAGCTAATATTACGGGTTTATGAGCAGTGGTATATAACAAATAAAATTATTAAATGGATGGAATTAAAAATGGATGGAATTAAAAAATAATAAGTAGAGATCTGTTTGAAAAAAACCGTGATACTGCAGCAGCTCCGGAAAAAAGTGGGCGTGACCGCAACGGCAAAACTTGAATTAGGAAACTGAACGGAGATTGCCGAGTTTGGCCGAAGTTGTAACAGAAGTTGTCTGGACGCTAAAATTCAGAGTGTTTGGACGATTTACCCTCATAATTGATGGATTAATTGGATGGTAGCATGAAGAATTAACCTCCAAAGAATAAAATAGGGGGTGAAATATAGAGGTGGGTTAATTTTTTTGAAAATGTATACGGATAATCGAGAGGAGGTCGTACTTTAGTGATTCACCTTGTCCAATCTCTTGTTGACGATACCCCCAAGCTAATTAACTTGCCAAACACCTGTGGGCGCGGTCATCTTTATATAACTCTGCACAGAATGCTAGCTGAAAAAAAGACATGCTGAAATATCAAGAGAACGTTGAAAATATATAGATTCGTGTTCCGTGACATTTTCAAATATTATTTACAAATTTATCACCTGTTTCCCAACTAGCAGACCGGCCTCCGCTTCTTGACCAATTCCGAGCCAGCCAAGGCTTATATCCTAATGCCTCTTTGGGTCACTTTTGCACACGGCCACCTATGATGTATAATTGTTTCGCATTTTGTTCACCTCTTACGGGAGTATTTATTCCATTTTCCCTGCTCTGGTCCTGTCACTAAACAAAACTAGGTCAGTTGCAGTTTCATTTTCAAAACAGCAAATTAACAGCGCCCATTACAAGCGGAATGGGTGGTGATACTCGCTAAAATTGGGCTCATCATGACGGGAAAGATTCAGTTATGGAGTGGTGCCGCTATGAGGGAAAATAATATCTTTTAAATGAATGACCGAGGTTAATATCATGCAACCACGCGGTCAAGAAGAAACCCGCATTTTTGATGCGAAAGCGCTGTAGCCCTATCCACATCACATCTACCAAAGGTCATCCAGCGAAGTGGAGAATATCGAGTTATATACTATGATACCTCCTGCAAGCATGACCCCTAAAGTACTCAAATCTGAATAAAACTGATCTATACGATTGAGTTATTATGCACTCAGTAACTGATTTCATCATTTATGGAGAAATATAAGGTTCCAGACAAATTCAATTTTACGTCTACTACGAAGGTTTCTGCGCATCAACCAAAATAGCGATATTAAGGAAATTTAGGAAAAGTGACACTTTATTTTCAAATTGTCTGGAACCTCGTCAAGCGGTGTCTGAATGGCGATTAGAGCAGAATTAAGTTTCATATCTAGTCCCATTCTCCCAACGTCAGTGTTTGTAACCTCCAAACCGTCGGTAAACAAGACTCTGACTTCACCCCTATACAAATGCCTGGCGCGCAGCCGCATTGCGTCTTTTTCGCTGAGCCAATGAGAGAACGTGTTATATTTTCCGGTTGACTACGTCATCACAGCTGATCACCGCGTGGAGACTGGCGGTCATATTGTAAACAACATTTGACAGGCTAGCATTCCGATTCACGCTGAGAATTATTGTAAGCATTAATTGATAATGACCCTGGAAAATGGATCAAGCACGTGGTAGTGACCAGACAATCAACAAGCGTGGGTCTTTCAGAAAATTATATTATGGCCAAGTGTATCGAATGATATCTGTGTTTCATGTCGCCGGTCTTGAACTCAGTGAGGGAGGGTAACACGACACAAATCAACGTCAACGCAAAATATAATATTGAAAAATTACTCAACCAAACTTACTCATCTGAACTTCAGCGAGGTATATATTATTATGTATTTATGTGCAACAAGTAATAAAAACAACCAGTGAAGGAGGTGGACGAGAAATATGCATCGGAACACATCATTGGCCTAATTTCCTCACAGTACTAAATATTAAATAATAAGATATCTGCAGTTAAATGTGTTTCCCGGGTTATAACTATAAATAATATTAAGATTTTGTCTGAAAATAACGGATTTCATTTCAGCAACTGTGCAACTGTGATTTAATTTAATAATTGATTCAGTTTGTTTTTTTCAAATGGCAATTTTTTATCAAACTAACTTATTTAAATTTGTTCATACTAAAAAATGCTTATCAAATAAATTGGCTTTGAATTAAAAAATGACAATACCAGTATTATCACAATTTTCAGTATTATAGTATAAAACTAACTCCAGAAAGCCGCACCTACAATCATACTGGTGAAGCTCAGACTTTTTGCATATCAGCATATTAAAGTCATCGTCAATCCATATTTATAAAGGATAGAATGGTACATGTACAATCCCGACACCGCCATGTATGTATATATTCATGGTACACGTGTGTGTATTAGCACGAAGGGTTTCGAGCCCTGTGTACTCTCGTCGGGGGGAGACAGGAGGCGTGTATTGTATGCGCCTCAAACACTTGTGTATTATCTCATACTGTTAGTGTTTTAATGCCAAGTTTTTATAGACCTGAAAGGTTATAGGTCACCCTTTGTGCGTATTTGCACAGATCATAAAGGGTACTGGTAGGTCAATTCTGTCGTTATATTTGATCAAACAGCGACCTGATAATTAGCAAATCGCGTTTCTCTTCTTGATTTAACAGTAATTCGAGGCTTGAGAATACAAATGAATAAGGTCCCTCCTGTAGTTTTTCTGTCGCATCGCCAGGTCCAAGATATGTGGCAGTAAATCCCAGGGCTCGAAGTACATTTACTTGCTTGTTCATGATGGAAGTTAACTGACAGATCACAAATACCAGTCCGGTTTTTTAAACAGGACGCCCCTAAAAGATTTGCCTCTGTTCGTTCTCGTCGATACAACGCCTATGTTGATTGGCTCGCCGAAGTTACGCTAAGCTTTTCGGAAATCTTCGGTCCCATTCGGTAATCTCAACAAGTTCGCTTCATTTAGTAACGGAGGCTGTTGATTGGGCGAGAGCCATGCGCAGAAAAGCTGCGCGCCGCAATTAGCCCCACTTTGACATCAGAGGGTATATACGACAATAGGGGATATACAATCTGATGCCATGAGAATGATCTAGTCCTAGAGATGGAAAAAAACGAATTACGATTTACAGGAGGCAGGCGAGGCAGGCGAATTCGATAAGCACTGACCAGCGTTGTGCGAACAAAGATATATTACGTAATATCCGATAAAGCACGACCACACTTAAAGGTTACGAAGACAACGTGTCCGTGGCACAGGGATAATAAAGTAAAGCTCCCCGTAAAATAGTTATGACAGCAACGATCGCGAGATTAGAGTGACCGGTCGCTATCGCTACTCTCTAGTGGAAATTGATCCCACTCAATACTTGAGTGATATTTTCACTCAACTTGAGTTACTTTTCACTCAACTTGTGTTAAATGCACTCAACTTGAGTGACATACTCAAGCATAAGAGTGGAAATTGATCCCACTCAAGTTGAGTGAAAAGTAACTCAAGTTGAGTGAAAAGTAACTCAAGTTTGAGTGAACAGGTACATTTCACTCAAACTTGAGTGGAACAGTTCACTCAATTTTTTTTAGAGAGTAAGCCTCTGCATGCGACGAAGCAACCTGTAACCATCTCGGTCATCTATACGCGGTAAGACTGACCCTGGGATCGTGTGTATCCATTTTCAGCCTACTTTCGGCAACTGCAAGAGGGAATTTCCAGAAACCAATACCACGTGACTTCGTCAGCCAATCAGCAAAAGTCTACCGACCAACCTGTAACCATTTCGGTCATCTATACGCGGTAAGACTGACCCTGGGATCGTGTGTATCCATTCTCAGCCTACTTTCGGCAAGTGCAAGAGGGAATTTCCAGAAATCAAAAACACGTGACTTCGTCAGCCAATCAGCTAAAGCCTACCGACGTAACCCCAACGTAACCCGCCATTTTCGCGTCATGTGATGTCCTACTTGTTGAAAATTGCAGATCTACCGCACCTCTCGGATGATACGAAAGTTATTCATACCTATATATTTTGAAAGCTCAGGCAATATCTGTTTCCGAAGTGGTATGAAAAACCTATAATTTATCCGATTTCTCGAGTCTGTTCTCCGCCCGATGAAGGCCGAACAGAATCCGGTAAAGTACCGGATATCGCTCCGCGATAATGGAGACACACGATTCGCAAGCCATCTTATGGATGGCGAAGTGTACGCAAATGTCTACCGACGTAACCCCAACGTAACTCCCCATTTTCGAGTCATGTGATGAACTACTTGTTCAAAATTTCAGATCCACGACACCTCTTGGATGATACGAAAGTTATACATACCTATATATTTTGTAAGCCCAGGCAATATCTGTTTCAGAAGTCGTATGAAAACCTGTAATTTATCAGATTTCTCGAGTCTGTTCTCCGCCGGATGAAGGCCGAACAGAATCCGGTAAAGTACCGGGTATCGCTCCGCAGTAATGGAGACACACGATTCGCAAGCCATCTTATGGATGGCGAAGTGTACGCCAATGGCGACGAAGAAGAAAGAATAAAGTTGTACACGTGTTAGAATGGTTGTCACATAACGATTCTGTAGTTTAGTAACCTTTAATAGTTGCCTATGGCCGAAAATGCCGATTCAGACGGTCATAGTGATATATCCCGTGAGAATATCTTGAAGTCTATGGAGATGTCTAACTCAGGCCTAGTTTAGATCGATTTGGGTAACTTTACTCGTAATACTTTGGGTCTTCCAACATATTTCGAATAGCTGCGTGAAACATCCGGCAATCAAATAGAATTACAGAAGGAAGTATCCAATACAGTTGGATCTGTATTGAAAGGAGATATGACCGAGTTGACGGCGACGTTAACTGTTGTTATTAAGGAAGTTAACTATTTCAACTAAGTTAGCTATTTCATCTATAAAAAACAATTCTTCAAAATATCTTTGAAATATAATTGAGAAATACCAACTTAATACCAAACTACAGAGAAAATTGTGCAGTTACTTCCACAAAACACCCCCGACTATTGAGAAGTGTTCGAGCAATTAACTGTTCTTGCGACTGGTGTGCTTGGGTTATCCAGTAAAAGAAAGAGAGATAGAGAGATAATTAAGGTTTAACGTCGCTTTCAGTAATATTTCAGCAAAATAGCGAAGAATGGATAAGCAACCGCTAACACCGATAATGTCAAAATTGAGACATTAATGGTTACATTAGCAACCGTTAATGATACAATTGTCTGTCACAATTGCGGCAATAGTGTCATTAACAGTTGCTATGGTGTCGCACTCCACGTTTACAGACGGCGTACATTGTAGGTCCCATGGCGAGTGTCGCGCGTGCTCTCGTACACCACAGGTCGTAAATCCCATTTATTCTTATAGTACACACCAAGATGAGTGTAAACATCTGGCTTATACCTCAAGGTGCCTTCGACGCCACAACGCCGTAAACCTTTCTCCAGCTGAAACACCTCCTCCTCGTTCATGAAATTGTTATTGTAAACACATATAAGATGTGTTGGTTTGGCTTTATCAAATGGGCTCACTTTAGCTATATCTCCCAACCTCCCTTCTATCACGCCCCGTGCTATCAGGCCCCAGATCCGGTCCACTTTGGCACCAGTTCCCACGTATATTAACCATTTTCCGCTCAAAACTTCGTGCTGTTTGGCCATCTCTGTGATGGTCTGATAGTTGATTGGCTGAGTTGACCTCTGCAGGCTATCCCAGGATCGCCTAAGTCCAATTACATCCGGAAATCCGACTTCTCTGTTCGGGAGACGAACCCAAATCCAGGAAATTCCCTCATGCCTATGCAGTCAAGAAAAGGTAAAAATATATGTTTATCCACATGTTCCCCTCCACAGACCCTCAAAACAAGAATTTTTTTTGGTGGGGGGTGGTATTACGGTGAAGTGTCGAAATAAGGGGTCTCTATATATAACCCCATGCTTTATATAAAAATACAAGGTGTGAAACGCACTTTGGATGAATCGAGAAATAAACGGTTTACCTCCAAACAAAATACATCAGCACATCCTACAAGTGTCACTCTATATATTCCCGTCGTCAAATTAGTAAATTTGTGCAATTTTTTACCTTTGCCGGGCGATTCAAAATCTAACGTATCTGTCCATCCATCCTGGAACACCAAGATTATGGCGGGCTTCAATCTCAATTCTGATTGGTCAGCCGCGACAAATTCTGATTGGTCAGCCGCGACACGCCTCCGGCAAAGAGGTCACACACTGATCAACTGACCAATCAGAATTGAGAACGAAGCCCGCCATAATTTTGGTGTTCCTGGATGGATACTCGAGCAAGAATCGCTCTGCCTCTAAATATTGGAGAGCGATTATTTGCTGGGATAGAATACGCCAGCTTGTGCATGAAAATCAACTCAACCGATTTCTGTTGTTATTACTTAAGAAAACATGAGGCACCAGAGGTGCTAGAACCCCTCAGCTCTGTAATATTCTGGAAAAAATTATCAGTTATATCACGAGTGTGTGTACATGTGGCAGAGCAGTGTGATCAACAGCTTATTGAGCTGCCTCACTAAATGCTATATTGTACATGTAAGCAGCGTTTTGTTCGTTTTTTTTGTTAACATGTTTGCGTCTAAGCGCCCAGAACTATATTTTATAGTAGACGACTGGTTTGTTTAACACTTGACAATTCAGCTTTCCATTAAAGTCTATTATTGTAATTGTCGCCAACCAACGTTTTGAATCTCCAATTATAAAGGCAAACAACAGAGCAGAAGGACGATGGATGCAAGCTACTTTATTCAGAACAGAAACCCAACTATTAAAGCAAGGTTTACTGATAATTTTATCCACAGGCCACTAAAAATCCTCCCTCCCTACTCCGATTTATTAAAAACAATGATGCTAAACAGGAAATGTTTTAGCCAACCAGCCTAAAGCTTTGCTTATAGTTTCTGATCCCCCCCCCCCCCCAACCCCCCGCCTGAGCCTGACGAAGTCCAAGTATGGCTATAGGGTTCCATCAAATATATTTGAAATTTCCTTTGGAAGGTAGTTTCAGTTAGCTTTTATCAAACAGAATAGCTTTGGGACGTTTGAAGAAGTCGGAACCAAAATGATCACGCACGTGGTCGTTGTTGTTGTTGTGAATTGCGCCTGTCGCACTTTCGTTATCAAGTTCGATTTAGAGATTTAATTCTCCTTCAGCAAAAACGTCTCATAATTCGTTTATACTTTACATCTGAAGATATAACCCCTAGCAAGTAAGTCGCTAGTTCAATTTAATATGTCACATCAAGAAAACAGACGTACGTCACCTCAAAGTACCGGTAAAGATTTCTGTTCGTCATGAAATGAAAAATGGCGCCTTTTTTCGGCGCGAATATAGATACTTGCGAGATTGATTTCTCGTTTAACAGTCACGTCTATAAGTTGTTAACACTTTCAATCTAGAGATACAGGCCATGACGAACAACTGGTTATTTCGAAGGCGTGAGATAAAGAAAATGAACTACTTCACCTCGAATTTCCGTGGTTCCGGCTGCTGCATCGGCTGCTGGTTGTCACATAAATAAATGAAGTCTGCAATAGGGGTTTTAGCGCGTATGGATACCTGAACTTGCTACTTATACTATAAAGGTTAAGACGTGAAAGTGATGAAAATTGCACATTAAGCAATTCCTATAATTAATATCATCACCAACCTTACGTAACTTGACAAAAACTTGTGGAGATCAAACCTTGGACTACCTTGGGCTACATTCTCAGGCGGATCAATCCTTGAGAAAAAAATTACGGGTTGGCCATGCATGGGTTATGTCCCCTGGTATTTCGTGGAGAGCATTGATCATTCGGAAAAAAGGAAGGATAATTTGGTATTCAGGGACAAAGCGGGCAATATTCCGTTGATATTTTGAAAGCAGAATGGAGAGAAAAGACTGATGAAAAGGGAAACATATGAAACGGGCCATAGAACTACATTCAATTATTCTTGGAGCAGTTTTCATTGGGGTTGTATCGGGTACCTTATTCAGCAAAGACCATTCCATTACCCGAGGGTTCCTGATTGTCAGTAGAATTTGACCAAAGCATAATTCATAAAACTTCTTATTTTAAAAAAAAAAATTATAAAATGATTCCACTGCATCAATAACCCAAAAGATACAAAAGGCACACCTACAAAATACATTCTGTACTGGATAGAAGTTTTGAGCACCTGCATTCAGTAGTTTTCAAGATATGGAGTGTTAACGAAAATGGTACGGACAGACGGACGGACGGACGGACAGACGGACGGACAGATGGACCCACAACAATAGCCCTATGCCCATTCGGGCTGAGGGGTAATGAGTGGAATATCCACAGTATATCCGCTGAGCTGGCACAGGACGCCAGTTTCCTACTGACTGTCCGATATTCAATACAGTGCCAGAAGAGAAATCGACACGAACTACTTCCAATCCGAAACATGCGGAAATTATAATTCATATATGTGTCAAGGAGAAGAATGGATATTGCAAAGGGCTTTACCACCAGCAAGCGCCAGATCCGGCAGTCAGTAGCAAGTCGTCAATGAATAATTTCTGCTTTCGTGATCGAAATAACTGATTCATAATACCACCTCATTAGCAGCTCGAAAAAGGCATATAACAAATAAAATAACGAGGTCTAGTATTCGTTTATCAGATGAACAGATTATATCGGTACATATGGGTACGCTACATTGTGGATATATCGGTACATACTTGGATAGCTGCGATGGCCTGTAACTGTCCAGCCAGTTGTCCAAGGTTACCTCCCCTGAAGTACCGTCGAACACCTCACTCATGATCCGGTTTGGTACCTGGGCCCCCGCCGCGTATTTTTTTGGCTCATACTGCTTTGTACGTTCATTTTCATGCGTCATACCGTAAGCTGAATCAGAAACAGACATGTCAAACAATACATTTATTTTGAACTACGAATGCACATCTCATGATAAGAAAAAAGATGAGATAAATAGTCATAAAAATTTTCCTATGCTTGTCGCCAGAGTTATACCACCACTTATTCTGGAAACCCTATAGTATAGCTTGTATCACATTTCAACTAATTAAATGCAATAAATGCACTATAATGATAAGTACTGCGGTATTATAAAAAATAAACGGTCATCACTTAGCGATCACTAGCCCTCCAACCGAAACTTTGCGGATAAAATGACTGTCTTAATTTTTTAATATCATAGGAGTAGATAGAAAATGAGGGGGTTGTCACATGCGGTGTTGCGGTGTTGTAGGTCGATATAACATCGTAAGTAGGCCGATATCGTCGGGGGGCCGAGATAGGCAGGGCCGAGATCGTCTATTTATAGGGCCGTGTCTATAGCCCGAGGTGTGTTTGCGGTGTTAGACCTCGAGGTCGTCTGTTCACCGGACCGTGTCTATAGCTCGAGGGGTGCGGTGTTCTAGGTCATCATCTATTGATAGAGCCGTACCTATAGCCCTGAGGTGCGGTGGTCAACGTTTGTTCACCGAAACGTGTCCATAGCCCGAGGGGTTGCGGTGTTCAAAGTTGTCATCTGGATAGCCCGAGGAGTGTTTGCGGTGTTCGGCGTCGAGGTCGTTTGCTCAGCGGACCGTATCTATAGCTCGAGGGTGCGGTGTAACCACGCGGGTGGTCCACGATCCATCACGCGTACCGGTTGACCCAGATTGCGGTATTCGGTCGACCTACTCGCGGAGCTGCGGAGTTCTAGGTCGGCTATATCGAGGAAAGCTAAATAGCCCGGTTTAAATATAGAACGTTGTAGCCCGAGGACACTGCGGAGCCCTGGATAGAAATATATCGACTAAATATGGGACGTTGTAGCCCGAGGGCAGCTGCGGAGCTCTGGCTGTGTTTGACCCTGGTATATGTACTACGCACTTCGTCACGCATGAATGATTTTATTACCCTTACTAAGGTAAGATGGCTATTGGAGTTTTTCCCAGAAAACTTCATTGACATATACTCGTTAAATAGACAGAATCTGTAACTGTATACGTGTAACGCCTAGAAATTTCGTTTCCGACAAATTTCTCGATTTTTCTCCCCCGAAATCCATTAAAATCTCCGTATCTCTGGAACGGAAAGGGTTGCTGAAATGAAACTTACGTCGCTGGATACCCAGGAGAAAGACGCGCCGTTGGATCGCCATAATGACGTCATACTGACGTTACAATATTAATTAGACGGATTTTGGAGAAGTCTCTATATCTCTAGAACGGGAGGGATCATAGAGCCGAAACTTAGAGCGTTGGATAACCCCGGACTACGCGCATGACTTGATCGCCGTCATTTCGTCATAGTGACGTCATCATCTAAATTTGACGAATTTTGTCAATGTCTCCGTATCTGCGAAAAATGAGGGGTTAGAAGGGTGAATCTCACACCATCGGGTAGAGAAAAGAGAGGTTGAAATGCTGAAATGGGTGAAAGGAACTCGAAGCTACAAATCGTTTTATTAGCGATTGTCAACGCTGTACACAAGATGTATTATCAGTGATCTACGTGTAATTAATTAATTAATTAATATACCATTTACTCTATGCATGTACATAGCCCAAGGTATACCAGAAACGATCAATACTATCAGTTACCAGACTATATACGGCTCTGAGATTCGGACCAATACTGCATAAACTTCACTCGCACTAAACGTACGTACACTTATATCTATTTATTCTGCTTATACATGGAGAGTATATACCCGTTATCGCTTTTTTCTATATTTAACATGCATTCAGCTGTACATGTTTCAACACGATTGGACATGTCTGAGGACGCTCCATAGAACTAGCATGCATGCATTGACGTATTGGGAAAGAGGAGAAGGAGGAGGAAGGTGGTCAATTCGTTATTGTTTTATTTTGCACTCTATTGGAATTTGCAATTAGTAGTGACGTCGACTAACGTTGACTAAATGAGTATATCTTTATCACCTATTTTATAACTGTACGAGAGGAATTTTTTAATTCTCTGAAAAACCATCGAACGCATCACATCGTCACTACGGTACTATCATTTTATCATGTCGACAGAATTCAACGTTGACGATGCTGATATGTGGATTAAATTTTATGTAGGCCAAAGTAGAGCTTCCTTAAGGCAGGAAACGTGTCAGAATGGAGGAAAGAGACTACATCCTCCTCCTTAATATTTCGCAAAGCAATAGTACGACCAACTCGGTTAACAAATCCGGTACAAGAGATGCGTCTGAAAATTATAGCGACTGTTGAACTAGTTACACCTACACGGCAAGTTGTGGAGCAGGTGAAAGCAGAACTCGATAGACGGCGTCAGAAAGCAGACGTGCACGCGTCAGCAAAGGGAAAGCGGGAAGACACTCTCTCGGCGACATCTAGAGAATGTATGACGGGAAAATGAATAGATTTATTAAAATAAATTAAAGCGATATTTAAGGTCAAGTACTTGTAGACGCTCATTATTAGAATATTAGTCAGTATTCGCTGGCGAGATGACTGTATAGAGGAGGAGGAGGAGGAGGAGAAAGAGGAGGATATACTGTATAGTATGAAACATAGAGAGATATGATATAACTTTATCAGACACCAATTTCTACACCAAATGGGGACTCAACCTATCACAACCGGGACTCAACCAATAATACAAGAACATCCGTATAAGCATCCTATCTAACGGCTGTCAAAAGTGCGCGGCGCAATATTTTCGGCGCCAATACTTGATCGCAAACATGGTGAAGGATACATAAACGTAAACGTTTATTCTTTGTGTTCATTGACCATTGACATAAATGTATAATTGTCAGGGCGGGAAGTGACGTCTTCTTGGTCACGAAAGGCGATTTATAAATGGATTTGCATATGTAAGATACATCCACATGGATCCAGGTGTTGTCGGATAGAAAATATGATATCTATAGGAACCCAGAGTACTAGTCATCACCCAAATTGACCCTATCTGGCCTGGGCTTTTTGCGACCTGCTCAGGCCTGAGGGAGGGTTGGGGGGGGGGGGGGGGGGGGGCCATTTTGCCCCCCTCCCCTTCTAAATATTTTTCTTATCGCTACAGCTAGGGGACTGAAACTTACCACACTATACCCTTGGGTCAAGCTCCATAACAAAAATGTGACGAAAACTCCAACATGGCTGCTTTTTTATTTATGTCAATTTCTTAGCAAAAGCTGCATAATACATTAGTAAATAATAGCCTGGTGTGAAATAAGATAGTTTTACTAAATTTTTCTCGCGGAAAACAACGACGAAAACATCACTTCTCTGGTACCCCCATACGGCCGCCATTTTAAATTTATCCATGATCCTCTGCTCGGGGATCATGCAAATAGGATCAAAATGACTCCAATATGAGAAGCTACAAAGTCAGGGAGTTGTCGTTCCGGAGATAGGATATAAAGTTTGGAAGGGGGGCCATAATGCCCCCCATCAGGCCTGATAGGATTAAGATGTAGTATCTGGTAATGGTGTATAGGGCTCACCTACTACCGGCATGGTTTCAGTGGATTGGCTACTGGATGCAGTTATCAAAGATCTGATTTCTTGCTCTTGCTGAATGATGCTATCACATCGTGATGAGCTGGCGTCTTGAACAGAACTTGACTGAAGTCGTCGCAGCCCCTTGGTCGTCAATTCATCACCAGATAAAAAGAAGTTCTCTATCTGGGTTTGACGATAGCGTTTGTCACTGCGCTCCGAACTGGCAGTCGTGGTGACTGGCTTACGTTTGGCTGACATGTCACCTGTGAAAATACCGAGATTTCAAATTGAAAGTATCACACAAAAGTGTATATAAACTGGCAGAAACTGGACAGAAAAATACAGATGATTCCACCCAAATCTATCGTCAGACGCTTACCATTATAACATGTAAAACGTTATATAAACGCAAACTAAATCATGTTCATACATTGACGAGAGATGTACACTGACGCAAATTAGCCTAGGGCGTCGGCTCTAGGCGATATTCTTAGGTGAACCTTATTTTCTTCTTAGGTAAAATAATATAATAGCTACTACAATGAAAACTAGTTCCTGCTTTGATGGAATAATAGTTTATATTTGACGTACCTGATGTTATTTCCATATTCCTCATTCCCGTTTCGATATTCTAAAACGCGCCATGTGACTTTTATGAAAATAGTGACCTTTATGAAATTAGTGACTTTCATGAGAATAGTGACCTTCATGAAAATCGCTATATTTCGACAATCAGTATGAACAAATGGAAACAAGTTTTCTCCAAAAAATTTCCTCACTACGAATATCAATTTGAGTGGAATAACTCAAAATTTGTGTAGTTACGAACATTTCCAACGGGCCCTAGTGAAATTCGTGTAGATTCCAAAGTATTTTGCTAGCCACTTTTAGAGTGGTCTAGATATCTTTCTAATAAAACTATCCATCTTCCTGGCCCATTTTTATGTATTTATAAAATATATTTACTACGTCGATGAAAAATATATGTTTCTGGAGTGTCTCTTAAATGATGTGACCCAAATCCGTTCCTTTTATTCTTTAAGTGTCAGCTTTATTCCACCAATAGCTTTGTCCATGGAATAGATCCTGGCCTTTGGATTATACCATTAATAGGTGTTCCCTTTGTCGTGGATTGGCGACGATTTGCAGATCCTCTTTTATTAGTCCGTTATAGTAGCGTACACTGAATCTTTATTCGTCGGATAAAACACCACATCGCACAGTTATACATCCATCCACATAGGAACTAATCTCCGTTCTGATTGGTTGGTAGCAATACTACAATTCAACAATTACAACTTCTTTTATCTCTAACCGAGTATTCTTGCTACAGTTCCTACTTCTTCTTGGTCCATTACCCTCGGTTGAATGTCGTACGATCTGTGTTGCGGGCATCGTAACTAACAGACAATTGATCGTAATAGGGATGAGTTTTATAGGTATACAATTCCGCTAATTCGAGGTTCTTGCAACATTACACGTGGAGGGACCCATTTTCTTACACGTCTTTTCCAGCCATTGTCCAGTTTATGAATTAAGGATGTCCGCTGGTGGTGAATCAGAGTAACTAAGTTTTTGAAAAGAAATGTATGTTGTTGCATTCATAATTGTCCAGTGTGAGGAAAACCAAAGAAAAATGTATAGGTTCGTACGCATTTTTTAACTTTAGACAATGTTTAGTGGACTGACCCATGCATCTGCTGATTATACATGGGTCAGAAGATTAACGGGAACGTAACAGCTGTTCGCTCAAGGATCTACTATACTTACCGGCCTACGACCAAGTGTCATGCAGTGAGTGAGCGAATGCGTGAATAGGATTTAACGTCGCTTTCAACATTATTTCAGTCATATCGCGACGAACCAATTAAGCACCACCCAGCCAAGTTGCGTTCCTGCTACTTCAAAAAAGAAATCTTTGAAGCAGCATGGAACCAGACACCCTCCATCCACCCTATAACACTGAGGACAACACACAAGACACAGACAGGACGCTTTCATGGTGCAATAAAGACAAGTGATATTACAGTGCTAAACATCACATTATCAAGTTCCTGTTGCTTCTCAGCAAAATGCATCGGAAGTAACAGGAACCCGTGCATAAACATATCTTTTTAATTACCCCTAACAGTGAATTTGACACATAATCTATGACATTTAATAATACAATTCCTACACTGAGAGAAATAAGGTGGTCAAAATGACCACTTTTAGGTGGTCCAGCGACAGAACCGCCGAAATGGGTCCCCTTGACCACCATTGCAGTCATAGTTTACTACATCGGTGGTAGATATGACCATCTAGGGTGGTAAATCGGATTGACCACACACTCGTAGTCAGCCTGACCGCCCTGGATAGTCATCTTGACCACCCTGTGAGTCCAACTTGAAGCTACTGACATGAAAACGTGACGGATGACGTGTCTCGGGTGATATATCCTTGTGCGCCTTTGATCTGCTGCGTCGCCATATTGCATTTGCAGAAAGCGGGATGGGTAAATATTATTTGGGGCAAGGGAAATGGGTGCTTACAAAGTGGTCATTTTCTTGACCATCTTAAGATGGTCAGCTGGACCACTAAGGGTAACGCCTCAGGTACAATTGCTGGACCACCTAAAAGTGATCATTTTGACCACCTTATTTCTCTCAGTGTACCCGTCATTAGTATATAAAACCTTTATCCTCGCCTAAAAATGATGCTCAAAAATGATGCTGTGGCATGACGTGGCGATTACGTCACTTCCGGGTCAAAGGTCACTTCTGAGTCAAAGGTCACTTCCGGTCACATGACGGTCCAGCAATAAGGCTGAGACCCCAGTGACTCCCAAAGTGAATCTACCGAAACAGGGTCCCCGACAATATCGCCATCTATATGCCCATGTTAAATGCCCAGTGGGGAACCCTCAGTGTCTCCATACAGGTTTCCCCAAAACCGTATTGGCACGAAAAAAATACTTGAATCCATGCGAAGGAAGACTATAGGTGTTGTACCATGTTATTATGACCAGTCTAGCATCCGTGCGACCCCAGGGTCGAGCGTTCATTGTCCAGTTTGCACAATGAAACAAAATGGCGGCGCTTGCTTTGGGAATTCCCCTTTGGCATCGATCGTGCTGCCCTCTAGAGGCAAGGAAGACAACTCGGACTGGGCGAACCCTCTGTGGCGCAAATTCTGGGTCATCTCCCCTGATTCGAACATTTGCATGTATACGGGAAATGCCTATAGGGGTGGTCATTTTTTTATGGATTTTACTATGGGTTGTGGAGTCTTGTTTTCTTCGTCTCACCACGTGAAGCACGATGGGAAGGGTATCGAATCCAAGCGGTGAAATTTTTCGAAAAGTTCACGGAGGTGTCTGGATAGCCCCATAGGCCTACTGGCTCAGTGAAAAGGGCAATTCA
Source organism: Hanleya hanleyi (assembly GCA_036873755.1). Taxonomy (NCBI): domain Eukaryota; kingdom Metazoa; phylum Mollusca; class Polyplacophora; order Lepidopleurida; family Hanleyidae; genus Hanleya; species Hanleya hanleyi. The sequence continues at coordinate 26,607 of JAVTVY010028989.1, read as the reverse complement.
CACATGTTCATTGCGATATGGGTTGTGAGATCTTGTTTTTCACGTCTCACCACGTAGTACACGATGGGCGGGGTCCCGAAGCTAAGCGGTGAATTTTTTTTGTAAAAGTCACTGTGCGCATGCGTAGTGGGTAAATAGCGCTGGGTGGACGTTTTGGGGTCTAGGTGAGCCCCTAGTGGTCCGTTGGTGTCGTATGAGGTCTTATTTTGAAGCTCTCGTGGAGGGGCATCCGACTGGACTAATGTATCGTCAGTTTTAATATTCTGCGCATGCGCAGTCTGGCCGTAGTATAGAAAGCAGGCATTTTGGGGGTGCGTGGGGGTGTGTTTGGGGCAACGTTAGATTCTTGGTATGTGCTTTAGAATAGGTTAACCGGAAGACTATACTGTGAAGTCATGTGACTCTGTCAGTATGTCGGCACCTCTTCCCACTTCCCTTATATGTGTATTATCCTTTATTTGGGATAGACAGGGAGAATCCTTGGTCCGAATGGATCGTGTGGGGTATCATCTTGTAGTTCTCTGCATGTAGACGCATCTACACACTTGGTGGTCGCATCGTGCTAGGCATGCGCAGTTGGGCCGTGGTAACGAAAGATGTCAATTTGGACGTGGGCAATGACATGTTTGGGCAATCAAGGAACCAATCTTTAGTCCAAATGGCCCGGTCGTGGTATCCTAGTGAAGCTTTCGTGAGGTAGAGTCAGACTGGCGTGTTTTTATTGAAAGTCTCGCCAATCTCCTCATGCACAGTTGGGGGTGTAGTAAGTAAAGTGATCATTCTGGAGGTGCGCAGGGGTATATGTGAGCGCTGGAGGGACCATTCTTGGTCCGAATGCGTGGTGTGATGTGTCCTCCTTTAGCTCTCGGGGTGTATACTGCGACTTGAAGGATGTCCACGTGATATGTGACGTCATTGGTGACGTCATCAGTAGGAGCAATAGCCAAAGTGGGCATTTTGGGGGTGTGAAGGAAGGTGTTTGGGGTAGAGATGGACCATCCATGCCCCAAATGGACCGTATGGGGTGTCATCTTGTAGCTCTCGGCATGTAGACGACGAATGTTATGGTGTTTGTTTGTAGTCGCATTGTGCTACGCATGCGCAATTGAGCAGTAGTAGCGAAACATGTCATTTGGGGCGTGCGTGGGAGCTGTTAAGGGACCACTATTGGTCCGATTGGGTCGTGGGAGGTGTCATAGTGAAGCACTCGTAGAGTAGACTCCGACTAGACGGAGTAAGGCTCTTCGAAGTAAGGCCCGCATAGACAAACAAAGCATTGTGGGAAACGGGCATTGGAAGGGACGTTATGGGGTCGAGATGGACCAATAATGGTCTGAATCGATCGGGCGATGTATCAATTTGAAGCACTCGTGGCTCCGATTGGAGGGGTCGTGGAGTAGTAGAAAAAGGACAGTTTTGGAAGTGCGTAAGGGCACTATATGACATCTGGGGGTAAATATTTCTTCCAAGTATAGCGGATAGCGGTTGTCGTGAATAACAACAAGTTCAGCAATGTTCATATCGTTTATTATCCCCAATGTAACATCATACCCAGGCTGGGGGAGCCGATCTGGGTATGTTTATTATGTTCACAGAAAAAGCAAGTTGAAATATCAAACACCATATTAACGCACCTTCACATTACGTACAAGTATTTACAGAGCTCAAGTCAACGATCAGCATGCAGACATATAGAGTATGTACGGCATGTTATGGTATTCATCAGTGCCTGTTGAGGGTGAATCCGTTCATCCGAGGTTGTGGTCGATCAGTTTAGCCACGAAGAACGTAACATTGGTGATCCGCTCCACTGTCCACTTGGTGTTGGGGCGTTGACGTTGTGCTCATTTCAAGGGATCCACGGTGTCGAGTTTCTTCAGCATCGTCTCTAGCGACGCCCGGTTAATGATGGTGAAAGGATGGTCGTACACTTGGTTGTTGGCACTGGAATAGAAATAGCGCAGTTGATCCGTCGTCTTATGGCGTAAGATGTACCCGAAAGCGACATTTAATTTGAAGGGCGTAGGTTGGTCATTAAAGATGGCTTCCAAGTATCTGCGTAGACGGGCGAGGTCGGTCAGGCGGAAATTGTAGATATCTTGAATAGGGCGATGACGCTGGAAACAGTGCCGGATCATGGGCCAATGGCGCCGATAGATGTCACTCACTTCGTGTAACAGATCGCTAGCAACATTTATGGGTTCGTCCGCGAACTGTACTTTGCTCTTCACGTCGTACAAAATCTGGCCCAAGGTTTTGTTGTCGGAATTTGACTGTTGAATTAGGGCGACATCATCATCGGCCCTCGTTCGATGGGTGGGAGTTCCCGCTGTCTCGAAACTGGTGCCTACGGGCTCCTCTACCTGCAAACGTGGCTGCGAAGCAGGGTGTCGTGTGCATTGGTGTCGCAGCAACTGACTGGTCAGTTTGAAAAGCCGACCACATTCCTCGCATGGACGCTTTGGTGGCCCATGAATTGAACGTTCATGGCGCTGTAGATAATCCGGGCACTGAAACGACAGTATACATATCGTACAGCTATACACCCCATGTCAGTGCTCGTATCGTATATTCCATGCTGTACATGGTAAAATAGGTCCCTGTGTCAGTGCTCCTTCCATAAATATGCTGTACACAGTAAAATACGCCCCATGTCAGTGCTCCTTCCATATATACCATGATGTACACAGTTACATATGCTCCATGTCAGTGCTCCTTCCATATATAGCATGCTGTACACAGTAAAAGACGCCCCATGCCAGTGCTTCTTGCGTATATACACCATCCCGTGAACAGTAAAATACACCCCATGCAAGTGTTCCTTTCGTATATACAATGCTGTACACAGTAAAATAGGTCCCCATGCCAGTGTTTTTTCCATGTATACCATGCTGTACACAGTAAAATACGCCCCATGTCAGTGCTCCTTCCATATATACCATCCTGTACACAGTAAAATACACCCTTATGCCAGTGCTCCTTCCATATATACCATCATATACACAGTACAATACGTCCCATATCAATGTTCCTTCCATATATACATGTAGCTTGCTGTACACAGTAAAATTCGCCCCATGCCAGTGCTCCTTGCATATATACACCATGCTGTACGCAGTAAAATACGCCACATGTCAATGATCCTTCCATATTTACCATGCTGTACAAAGTAGAATATACTCTATGCCAGTGCCCCTTCCATAAATAGCATGCTGTACACAGTAAAATACGCCCCTACGCCAGTGCCCCTTCCATATATACCAGTCTGTACACAGTAAAATTCGCCACACGCCAGTGTTTCTTCCATATATAGCATGATGTACACAGTAAAATACGCTCCATATCAATGACCCTTCCATATATACCATGCTGTACACAGTAAAATACGTCCCATATCAATGTTCCTTCCATATATACCATGCTGCACACAGTAAAATACGCCCCCATACCAGTTCTTCTTCCATATATACCATGCTGAACACAGAGAAAACGCCCCACGCCATTGCTTCTTCCATATATACCATGATGTATACAGAAACATACGCCCCATGCCAGTGCTCCTTCCATATATACCATGTTGTGCAAAGTAACATACGCCCCATGCCAGTGCTCCTTCCATATATACCATACTGTACACAGTAACATATGCCCCATGTCAGTGCTCCTTCCACATATAGCATGCTGTACACAGTTAAAAAAGACGCCCCATGCCAGCGCTCCTTGTATATATACCATATACCATCCTGTCAACAGTAACATACATCCCATGCCAGTGCTCCTATCGTATATACCATGCTGTACACAGTTAAATAGGCCACTGTGTCAGAGCTCCTTCCATATATACCATGTTGTACACAGTAAAATACGCCCCATGCCAATGCTCCTTTCGTATAAACCATGCTGTACACAGTGAAATACGCCCTATGTCGGTGCACCTTGCATATATACCATCTTGTGAACAGTAAAATACACCCCATGCCAGTGCTCCTTCCATATATACCATGCTGTACACAGTAAAATACACCCATGTCAGTGATCCTTTCATATACACCATGCTGTACAAAATAGAATACTCCCGATGCCATGTGTTTGTGCGTCCGTGCGCGCGCGTGCGTGTGTGTGTGCAGGGAATTCACCTTTGACACATGCGCATCATTATTATCCGGTATTCTGCAGGAGCATTTGGACATCTGTTGACCTCAATAATTTGCATATGACCTCTGTGAGGTCACTCCCGCTTCCAGCCACGTGACCGGAACTGACCTTTGACCCCTGCGTACAATTTGTAACCGGTATTGTGAGCATGCGCAGGGGTCAAAGGTCGGTTCCGCTCAGGTGGGGCCTATTTTACTGTGTACAGCATGCTATATATGGAAGGAGCACTGACATGGGGCGTATTTTACTGTGTACAGCATGGTATACATGGAAGGGGCACTGACACAGGGACCTATTTTACTGTGTACAGCATGGTATATATGGAAGGAGCACTGGCATGAGACATATTTTACTGTGTACAGCGTGGTATATATGGAAGGAGCACTGACATGGGACGTATTTTACTGTGTACAGCATGGTATACATGGAAGGACCACTGCCACAGGAGCACTGGCATGGGGTGTATTTTACTGTTCACAGGATGGTATATATGAAAGGAGCACCGACATGAGGCGTATTTCACTGTGTACAGCATGGTATATACGAAAGGAGCACTGACATGGAGCGTATTTTACTGTGTACAGCATAGTCTATATGGAAGGGCGACTGGCATGAGACATATTTTACTGTGTACAGCATTGTACATATGAAAGGAGCACTGACATGGGGCGTATTTTACTGTGAACAGCATGGTATACATGGAAGGACCACTGACACAGGGGCCTATTTTACTGTGTACAGCATGGTATATACGATAGGAGCACTGGCATGAGGTGTATTTTACTGTTCACAGGACGGTAGATATGCAAGGAGCACTGGCATGGGGCGTCTTTTTTACTGTGTACAGCATGGTATATATGGAAGGAGCACTGGCACGGGACGTATGTTACGTACTGTGTACAACATGATATATATGGAAGGAGCACTGGCATGGGGCGTGTGTTACTGTATACATCATGGTATATATGGAAGGAACAATGGCCTGGAGCGTTTTTACTGTGTTCAGCATGGTATATATGGAAGAAGAACTGGTATGGGGGCGTATTTTACTGTGTGCAGCATGGTATATATGGAAGGAGCATTGATATGGGACGTATTTTACTGTGTACAGCATGGTATATATGGAAGGGCCATTGGCATGGAGCGTATTTTACTGTGTACAGCATGGTATGGAAGAAACACTGGCGCGTGGCGTATTTTACTGCGTACAGAAGAGTATATATGGAAGGAGCACTGGCGTAGGGGCGTATTTTACTGTGTACAACATGCTGTTTATGGAAGGGGCACGGGCATTATAAGGAGGGAAACATTGGCATGAGGCGTATTTTACTGCGTACATCATGGTGTATATATGGAAGGAGCACTGGCATGGGGCGAATTTTACTGCGTACAACAAGCTATATATGGAAGGAACATTGGTATGGGACGTATTTTACTGTGTATATGATGGTATATATGGAAGGAGCACTGACATGGGGCGTATTTTACTGTGTACAGCATGGTATATATGGAAGGAGCACTGACATGGGGCGTATTTTACTGTGTACAGCATGGTATACACGGCAAAAGCAATGGCGTGGGGGCCTACTTTACTGTGTACAGCATTGTATATACGAAAGGAACACTGGCATGGGGTGTATTTTACTGTTAACAGGATGGTGTATATATGCTAGGAGCACTGGCATGGGGCGTGTTTTACTGTGTATAGCATGCTATATATGGAAGGAGCACTGACATGGAGCATATGTAACTGTGTACATCATGGTATATCTGGAAGGAGCACGGACACAGGGGCCTATTTTACTGTGTACAGCATGGTATACATGGAAGGAGCTCTGACACAGGGGCCTATTTTACTGTGTACAGCATGGTATACACGATACGAGCACTGGCATGGGGTGTATTTGACTGTTCACAGGATGGTATATATGCAAGGAGCACTGGCATGGGGCGTCTTTTTTTACTGTGTACAGCATGCTATATATGGAAGACATAGGGCATATGTTATTGTATACAGCATGGTATATATGGAAGGAGCACTGGCATGGGGCGTATGTGTACAACATGGTATATATGGTGTTGACTGAGTGTGCTAAAAATAGATCACCAGCTAGCGTGCTATAAAAGGGAAGCGGCCTGGCCGTTTAATCAGACACTCTGTCAACCACCAAGATGTTCACTTGTACTAGGTGCTCGAAATCATTCACTCGTCTGCACGACTTGCGCCGCCATAAGGCTACCTAGCACGACGGAACCGCCCGGTATAGCTGTACGATATGTACACTGTCGTTTCAGCGCCCGAATCATTTACAGCGCCATGAACGTTCAATTCATGGGCCACCAAGCGTCCATGCGAGGAATGTGGTCGGTTTTCAAACTGACCAATCAGTTGCTGCGACACCAACGCACACGACACCCTGTTCCGCAGCAACGTGTGCAGGTAGACGAGCCCGTAGGCACCAGTATCGAGACAGCGGGAACTCCCACCCATCGCACGAGGGTCGATGATGATGTCGCCCTAATTCAACGGTCAAATTCCGACGACAAGACCTTGGGCCAGATTTTGTACGACGTGGAGGGCAAAGTACACTTCGCGGGCGAACCCATAAATGTTCCTAGCGATCTGTTACACGAAGATATCTACAATTTGTGACTGACCGACCTCGCCCGTCTACGCAGCTACGTGGAAGCTATCTTAAATGACCAACCTACACCCTCCAAATTAAATGTCGCTTTCGAGTACATCAACTGCGCTATTTCTATTCCAGTGCCAACAACCAAGTGTACGACCAACCTTTCACCATCATTAACCGGGCGTCGCTAGAGACGATGCTGGAGAAACTGGACACCGTGGATCCATTGGAATGGGCACAACCTCAACGCCACAACACCAAGTGGACAGTGGAGAGGGTCACCAATATTACGTTCTTCGTAGCTAAACTGATTGACCACACCCTCGGATGAACGGATTCTCCCCAGACAGGCACTGGTGAATACCATAACATGCCGTACATACTATATATGTCTACATGCTGATCGTTGACTTGAGCTCTGTAAACACTTGTACGTAATGTGACGGTGCGTTAAATAACAAAACATGGTGTTTGATATTTCAACTTGCTTTTTCTGTGAACATAATAAACATACACAGAGCGGCTCCCCCAGCCTGGGTATGATGTAACATTGGGGATAATAAACTATATGAACATTGCTGAACTTGTTTTTATTCACGACAACCGCTATCCACTATACTTGGATGAAATATTTACCCCCAGATGTCATATAGTGCCCTTACGCACTTCCAAAACTGTCCTTTGTCTACTACTCCACGACTGCCCATGTACAGAATGATGTCATTTCCACGACCCAAACCCTCCAGTCGGAGCCAAGAGTGCTTCAAATTGATACCTCGCCCGACCCATTCAGACCAATATTGATCCATCTCGACCCCATAACGTCCCTTCCAATGCCCTTTTCCCACAATGCTTTGTCTGCGTATGCGGGCCATAGCCTTACTTCCACGACACACCCGTCTAGTCGGAGTCTACTCTACGAGTGCTTCACTATGACACCTCCCACGACCCAATCGGACCAACAGTGGTCCCTTAATCACTCAAACACACTCCCACGCACGCCCCAAATGACATGTTTCGCCACTACTGACATATTTCGCTCAACTGGACCAACCATTCGAACCAAGGATGGTCCCTGTCTATCCCAAACACCTTCTTTCACTTTCCTCAATTCCGCTTTCGCCACTACTCCTACTGATGACGTCACCGATGAATCGTGGTCTCCACCCCGAAGGCTACAAGTTGACATCCCACAGGACGCATTCGGACCAAGGATGGTCCATCTCTACCCCAAATACCTTCCTTCACTTCCCCAAAATGCCCACTTTCGCTACTACTCCTACTGATGACGTCACCAATGACATCGCAGATACTGTGGACATCCCTCAAATCGTGGTCTCAACCCCGAAGGCTACACGATTACACCTTCCACGACACATTCGGACCAATAGTGGTCCATCTCTACCCCAAACACCTACCTTGACACCCCCAAAATGCCTACTTTCGCTATTACTCGTACTGATGACATCACCGATGACGTCACAGATGCTGTGAACATCCATCAAATCGTAGTCTGCGCCACGAGAACTACAAGATGACACCTCCCACGACACATTCGGACCAATAGTGGTCCATCTCTACCCCAAAACCTTCCTTGACACCCCCAAATGCTCACTTTTGCTACTAATCCTACTGATGACGTCACCAATGACGTCACAAATGACGTGAGCACCCCTCAAATCGTGGTCTGCACCCCGAGAACTACAAGATGACACTCTCCACGACGCATTCGGACCAAGGATGGTCCATCTCTACCCCAAACACCCCCCCACGCACCCCAAAATGCCTGCTTTCTATACTACGGCCAGACTGTGCATGCTCAGAGTATTGAAAACGGACGATACATTAGTCCAGTCGGATGCTCCTCCACGGGAGCTTCAAAATAAAACCTCATACGACACCATCGGGCTCACCTAGACCCCAAAACGTCCACCCAGTGCTATTTACCCACTACGCATGCGCACAGTGATTTTTTCAAAAAAAATCACCGCTTAGCTTCGGGACCCCGCCAATCGTGTTCAACACGTGAAAAACAAGATTCCACAACCCATATCGCAATGAATATGTGTGAATTGCCCAGTATGGACCTATCCACTGAGCCAGTAGGCCAGACCTCCGTGAACTTTTCGAAAAATTTCACCGCTTAGCTCCGATACCCTTTCCATCGTGTTTTACGTGGTGAGACGAAGAAAAAGGACCCCACAACTCATATCCACAAAAAAAATGACCACCCCTGTACCCCGGCCATACAAGCATTTCCGGTATAGATGCGAATGTTCGAATCTGGGGAGATGACCCGGAATTTGCGCCACAGAGGGTTCGCCCAGTCCGAGTTGTCTTCCTTACCTCTAGAGGGCCGCACGATCGATGCCAAAGAGGAATTCCCAAAGCAAGCGCCGCCATTTTGTTTAATTGTGCAAACTGGACAATAAACGCTCGACCCTGGGGTCGCACGGATGCTTGACTGGTCATAATAACAACATCTATAGATTGTGTGTTGTTTTTTTTTCGTGCCAATACTGTTTGGGGAAAACCTGTATGGAGACACTGAGGGTTCCCCACTGGCCATTTAACATGGGCAAATAGATGGCGACATTGTCGGGGACCCTGTTTCGAGAGATTCACTTTGGGAGTCAATGGCGTTATTGCTGTGACCTTTGACCCGGAAGTGTCCGGGGTGTGACCTTTGACCCGGATGTGATGTCATCGTGACGTCATCGCCACGTCATGCCACAGCATCATTTTTGAGCATCATTTTTAGGCGAGAATACGGGTTTTATATACTACTCCCGTCACACAGATTCAGCGCGTTTTGTTGCAAACCTTGAAACAAAACTCGTTGCAACCGCATCTCATAACATTAATTTTGGACAAAAACGCTATGACATGATGCATGTCGCCACAAAATGACACAACACAAACAACTACATGTACAAGATACCCGAATTATTTACGAACGTAGAAGGCATTTTGGGGCATGTATTTCGAGTTCCACTTCTATGGTGATCTATCCCATCCCCCATTTCGAACCCACCTACGGGCTCAGGCAACTAGATATGCAGATGCTTACTTCTACTTACTGTGATCAGGTGTTCAGGTATACCACTAAACTCCTATAAATGCGGAAGTTTGGTATTACGCAGTTAGACCAGTTAGGTATGCAGGTATTTATATTTTATTGACAACTAGGTTATCAACTTTTCGTAACGACCCGTAAAGGTCCCGGTAAACCTTACTGACACACATATGATAACACACCCCGTAACAAGCTCGCTCCACTATAAAGTTGTGGTTTTCAGTTTCGATATTGATTTGTCCCAGTCGAGTTGCAGGTAAGAACTGTACACCGGTACATACAGATGTTTAACAATGTACAGACGCCATGCTCATAAAAAAACATATTTGTACAGGACCTGCTCAACAGATGACTCATTTTACATACTGGCTGAATCGGGTATTCTACGCATGAGACAAATGTGAGAATAGAAAATTTTCCTACAATCCAATCCCGCAAGACTCCTAGTCCAGTATAACGTGACACCAGGCTTTCTCTTTTAATATGCTGTTGTTTACTGACAAGCCATGGTAGTCCCGTAGGCCTTCATAGTAAACACAAATCGAATTACCACCGCCAACATATCAGCGGGAAAAACGGCCCAATATGAAAAAATAAAGAATTTCCCTGCCCACTCACCTTGATAATTTCAAATACCAATACATACTGCATACATATCACATAATTTCCAAGTCTGACACGTCCAATAACACGAGGATGCACCTTCTTTATCTGGAGACTCTTCTCCGTGCGATCAATCTTTTCTCGCAAGATGGCGACAAAAGAAAGGACTTTGACCCTTATCCTTATATGGGTATATCACGTGCTCACTAAACTGCTCGCATCGTACGCAATGTTTGGGGGAACTCCCTGGGCCACCAAGGGGCCTTCTGAAATTATCATATTACGTTACAGAGTATCATTGAATAACAATTAAACGGCCGTGTTGCGATCAAACTGGTACAATGGGAATAAAGACAGCACGGATTTCTCCAGCTTTTCCTTCACACATTCGTTCACAATTCCGAAACAGATGTTACAAACAAATCCAGTGTGACATGTGAATGATATCCCCAATGCAGAGAATACATTTCCCACATTGGAGTCCTGGATCTTTGAAGACAGGGATTTCCTGGCATAGCTCTTATTTTTCTTAACGAACTCTTCGCCGCAATGGTCACACATAATGGTGTATATGGCGAAAGATAGGGCAGTGTTTTTCTTTATATATTGTGAGAAATACAACGGTCATTTCGGAATTGTGAACGAATGTGTGAAGGAAAAGCTGGAGAAATCCGTGCTGTCTTTATTCCCATTGTACCAGTTTGATCGCAACACGGCCGTTTAATTGTTATTCAATGATACTCTGTAACGTAATATGATAATTTCAGAAGGCCCCTTGGTGGCCCAGGGAGTTCCCCCAAACATTGCGTACGATGCGAGCAGTTTAGTGAGCACGTGATATACCCATATAAGGATAAGGGTCAAAGTCCTTTCTTTTGTCGCCATCTTGCGAGAAAAGATTGATCGCACGGAGAAGAGTCTCCAGATAAAGAAGGTGCATCCTCGTGTTATTGGACGTGTCAGACTTGGAAATTATGTGATATGTATGCAGTATGTATTGGTATTTGAAATTATCAAGGTGAGTGGGCAGGGAAATTCTTTATTTTTTCATATTGGGCCGTTTTTCCCGCTGATATGTTGGCGGTGGTAATTAGGGTTGCAAGCCAGAGGCGTGCAAACCTTTTATTATTGGTATTCTTATTATTATTATTCTTTCCGCCAGATTTTGTCCATTCTATAAAATCAATATTACTGCATCGTCGAAGCTGAAACTTCACATGGTGGTTGGGGCTCTTTCGGTTTAATGCATACCCTAAGAAGAAGCCCATTGGTCAGAATCGTTGGCGGCCATCTTGGATTTACCGAAAAACATTCCAAGATCTTCTTCTCTGGAACCACTTGACCGATTGACTCGAAACTTGTTACACATGATCGATGAATCTGGGGCTCTCAGATCTCTATTTAAAAATTTGCTCCGTAAATTAAGATGGCCGCCATTGACCAATCAAAATTGTCGGATTTTCAAATAACGGATTTGGACGGGGAAAGTGACTACATATATGCATTGTGATATGGCGACCACGAATATGCAAAAATTTTGGTGCTCGGTCACGTGGTTTGGCCGCCATCTTGAATTTTGTCAGAAACGGAGCACATCTTGTAGAGCCTATATCTCTTTTCGGAAATATGTCAACCGTTTTCACCTATCTTCAATAGTTTCCCCGTTATTCTCCATTGTAATTCACCCAAATTTGTCAATTATCGGATGTTTATGTAACAGATTTCGATAGTGGAAATGACTATATCTATCTCATGGGACACGCTGATGCTGAATATGGCCCTGTTCGCTCATTGGTAGCGATGGGTGCTTGCAACCCGAGGATTGCAACTCGTTGCTATATTTCGATTTGTGTTTACTATGAAGGCCTACGGGACTACCATGGCTTGTCAGTAAACAACAGCATATTAAAAGAGAAAGCCTGGTGTCACGTTATACTGGACTAGCAAGACTCCCTACTACAAGAAGAGACTCTAGGGTAACAGCCTTCATTAACTGTTTCCATCAAAACTGCTAAACTGCATCCATTAGTCTGTCTGTAATAACACTAAACTGTCAGACGTATATGTCATCGGCTGTGTGATAACTGTGTAAATACGCGAGAAACTGGTGAACTATTTCTTCATAATTAACTGCAAAACGAATACATATGAGTTGTCTCCCTTTTTACAACGTCCACCTGACGATTATTAATAAATGTATATTTGGTGGATTATAATGCATAGGTTCTTGACTAACTTCCTGCATTGTTGTTGTATTTAGCAAAGCTCATTAACTGCTTAAAACTTATTTCACTCATTGCTTCAGATAATTAATACAGTCGCTTTTATTTTTGCTAAAATCTCGCTGATAAGACCACGCTTCATCGTATCCTTTCATTTCGTCCACGCTTCATCGTATCCTTTCATTTCGTCTTTGACCTTGGATCATGTTTAGACATGTTAGGACTGGGGTTTTTGGTCAGTGAGTGCACTTGAGTTGACCTGTATCCTTTCATTTCGTCTTTGACCTTGGATCATGTTTAGACATGTTAGGGCTGGGGTTTTTCCATCACGGGGAGTGCGCATGTGTATGACGTCACTTCCGGTCTGCGTGAATCGGGCGTGACCTATGCATGTACTGACTTGTATTTGGGGAATCACGGTGACCTTGGATCATATTTAGACATGTTAGGGTTGGGTTTTTTCCATCACGGGGAGTGCGCATGTGTATGACGTCACTTCCGGTCTGCGTTTATGGGATGCCTTTACTGACTTGTATTTGGGGTTTTTCCATCACGGGGAGATCACGTGATAGTTCAAGGTTATATTGAATGATAGGAATGCATGTACTGACCTGTTCATCCGGGGTTCACATCCGGGGACTTATATCCATGTTATTAGGACGAGTCTAGCATCCGTGCGACCCGAGGGTCGAGCGTTTATTGTCCAGTATATCTCCGCAAAAAATAAACAAACAAAAAAGGGGATTCCCCTTTGGCATCGATGGTGCTGCCTTCTAGAGGCAGAGTGGGTGCATGTAAAATTTCTTCAGATATAAAATACGGAACACGGACTTTACCCTAGAATATAGTCCTATCCACTCTATTCCAAAGGGCTAATATCGGTCCCCGGGCTTATCGGGGTGAGAGAGGTAGGGTGGGGGAGTGGGTGTATGTAAATTTAGGATTTGTCCCGAAAATATAAAAAGCGGAACACGGACTTTACCCTACAATAGGGGAAAACTCCTATCAACCCTATCTCAAAGGGCTAATATCGGGCCCTGGCTTATCGGGGCCTGCTGAGAGAGGTAGGGTGGGGGAGTGGGTGCATGTAAATTTAGGATTTGTTCCGAAAATATAAAAAGCGGAACACGGACTTTACCCCTACAATAGAGGAAAACCCCTATCAACCTTGTCCAAAAGGGCTAATATCGGTCCCCGGGCTTATCGGGGTCTGCCTATCAAGTCATGGGTGGGTGCATGTAAAATGAGGATTTGTCCCGAAAATATAAAAAGCGGAACACGGACTTTACCACTACAATAGAGGAAACCCCATATCAACCTTGTCCAAAAGAGCTAATATCGGTCCCCGGGCCTATCGAAGTGTGGGTGCATGGGTGGGTGCATGTAAAATGAGGATTTGTCCCCGAAAATATAAAAAGCGGAACACGGACTTTACCCCTACAATAGGGGAAAACTATCAACCCTGTCCCAAAGGGCGAATATCGGTCCCTGGCTTATCGGGGTCTGCCTATCAAGTCATGAGTGGGTGCATGTAAAATGCAGATTTGTCCCCGAAAATATGAAAAACGGAACACGGACTTTACCTCTACAATAGGGGCTTGTATTATACAATATACGGGAAAATGCCTGTATGGGGTGTGGTGGGGGGTGATGGTAATTTTGTTTGTGAGTGGGATCCGACTGGACTAATGTATCGTCCGTTTTCATGATTTTGCGCTGGCCGTAGTATAGAAAGCAGGCATTCTGGGGATTCGTGGAGGTTTGTTGAGTGATCGAGGGCCCATACCTGATCAAATGGACCGTGTGGGGTTTCAGTTTTACATCCGGGTCCTCATCTTACATTTAGGAGTAGTATAGAAAGCAACAATTTTGGGGGCCCGAGCTCCGAGCTCCGAGCTCCTGCCTGCCTCATCCCCGAGCTCCGAGCTCCCGACTACTCCATCCCCGAGCTACGAGCTCCCGTCGTTACGCCTTAAGGGAGTAGAGGACGTTCATTTCCCTGATCTTATGGGGCTACAACATGGTCATTTGTCAAATTTTTCAAAACAAGCTGAATTTCCTAACAAAAGTTCCCAGACATCTCAAAATGGAATAAAAATCAACAAAAGACACAATACAACCATTTATGCATTTTACTGGTGGTTCGATAGTGTGATGGGATGAACCAAAAATTGGCATTTTAAATTCAACGCTTGGAGGGTACAAAGTGCTCCATAGGTTAAAAATTATTCCTCTGGAATACCCCCAAATTCACTCTTATTCACTTTCCACAAGAAGAAAACTTCTGAATGGCTAATAAATACAACTTCAATAATATTCTCCACACCCACCCTGATTCCCCACCCCCACCCCCTCTGGGAAATAGGACTGAAAAGGCTCTGTTTATCTGTTATACCTCTAATATTTTCTAAGAAAGTATGGTGTCCCCCTGTTTTTATTACACATTTAACAAGCACTATATGTGTTTAGTATTATATAGCAAAATGGGGGAAATTTGACCTTGGGAAGTTTGATTTATTGAGCATCAAAGTAGAAAAAATTCAAATTTCCCTATGTATTCAGTGTTATGGCTTTTAAGTGGTATACATGCATTTTGCTGCCAAATTTTTTTAACGAGTATGGTGACCCCCTATTTTTTTTCCATGGATCATCTTCTCCTAACCTGATGAAAAAATCCTGAAATTTAAAAAAACATTCAACCTCTAGAAATGAACGTCCTCTACTCCCTTAACGCCCGTCGTTACGCCTTAACGCCCGTCGTTACGCCTTAACGCCCGTCGTCACACCTTAACGCCCTAGCATAACACCTTGACGCCATGATATACACAGAAGAAAGAAAAACAACAACAACAAGGATGAGAGATGAGAGAACAACATGTTTTTTTCATACGGTTTATTCTCCCCTCCAGTACATCATACCCACGCTGGGGGGTATGTTTACAATTCAAGAAGACTCTTGTCCAATCAGAGGCCGCCATTTGGCGCTGTATCAGTCATATTCGTTCTTGCCCGTTACTGCGTTAGATGTATTCTCGGCTGCTCTTGTCCAATCAGAAGTCGCCGTTTCAGAAACTTTCATCTTTGCTCGGTGTGACCTAATCGGGCAGGCCTGGATATTGTTCGGGCAGCATGTCCTGAAAGAGTTGTTTGCGCATCCTGATCGCATTTTCCAGGGCCTCAGTGGGTGGTAGCCCCATATCCTCTACCAAGTGACGCTTGGTCTTCATGATGGACCTGTGCGTGGGGTCGCCTTTCATTTCAAGCGGTAGTAAGGTATACTGTTCATAGATCGCCATGGCTGTTTTCCTGATGCAGGGGCGCATTTGAGTGTACGCCTGTTGTAAGTTATCCTGTCCGGCGTTCTCGATCGCTGCAGCATGAGTATTGATAGCTGCTGTCACAATACGATCCCAGAAGGAAGGTTCTGCCTCACTTTCCTGGTATGTAGGCTGACTATCTGAGGTCAAGCTCTCCGTATCAGTATATAGACTCTCAGCAATCTCACTTTCCTGGGATGTAGGCTGACTATCTGAGGTCAAGCTCTCCTTATCAGTATATAGACTCTCATCAATTTCTGTATCGGCTTCTTGTGCCTCGGAGTCTTCAATCCCATGTATATTTTTCTCGTGTTGCATCATATCGTAACGTCTGGTGAACGTGCGTTGGCACTCAGAGCAAGTATAAGCCATGTTGATGGTTGAACGTCGACTGTGCGTGTTTTGGCAATACACTTGCTTTTATAGACAGTAACGCTCGTCAACGCTTAGCTTAACGCTTCAACGCCCTGGTGAACTAGCTCAGAAGCCCTGATTTTCATGTAATTGCCACCATTACATCGAAATGCAGTGACGCCCGTCAACGCCCGTCGTTACGGCTTAACGCCCGTCTCAACACCCGTCGTTACGCCTTAACGCCCGTCTCAATACCTTAACGCCCTATCTTTACGCCTTAACGCCCGTCTCAGCGTCTTAACGAGCGATAAAGGGCTTTTGGAGGCCGATTAACCTTTGAACTCTGAGTGCACTTTCGGTCACGGGACCGGAAGTGACCTTTGACCAGGTGACCGGAAGTGACCAACCCGGATGTACCCGGATGTAAAAGTCCCCGGATGTAAAAGTGCCCGGATGTTCAATTCACTTCGCCCACTGGAAAATCTCCTCTCTCCTCGTGCAAAGATCACACGCGGCCAAGGGTACACCTTCATGGCAGGCCAGGCATCGCTGGCGATGGTAGCGGAGATCTCCTGGCTCTCCCCTGGTTGAGCTGTAACCCACACTGAAGAAATCATCTCTCATTTTCATAGTTATGGGCGGGTATCTTTTGGTAACTCGTTTGGGGAGTCGAGCGGGAAACGGCACCTTTTCGTCAATCTTCAACGATTGCTCGTCTGCCTTGGAATTGGCTGGCTTTTCCATTTGATCGGGTCCGGTACAGGTTGTGAGAAATGTACATCTAACTGTTTCCGTATTTATAGTTAGAGGGGAGGTGACCGTCCTAGCGACCAATCAGAAGCCATCATTTCAGAAAATAATCTTCGTTCAGTGTAACAGGTTGTCGAAGAAATGTACATCTAACATGGGTTTTTCCATTCTCAGATGCATTCCCATAGAAACTGACACCACCACCACCATACCTGGTGCACACTGTACCCTGCCACCACCACCACCACACCCGTAGGGCTATAGGATACAGGGTTCACCAGGTATGTGTGCCTGGTGGTGGTAGTGGTGGTGGTGTGTGTGGTGGTGGTGGTGGCAGGGTACAGGGTGCACCAGGTATGGTGGGGCTGGTGTCAGTTTCTATGGGAATGCATCTGAGAATGGAAAAACCCATGGAGGTCGATTCGCCGACGCGAATTGAAGAGCCGATGGAGATTGATCCCAGTGTTGAATGAGAGAAGTAAGAGCTTCGAGCTTCAGTATCATGGATTGCCCGAAGACGTTTAGGTTACACTGAGCGAAGATTATTTTCTGAAATGATGGCTCCTGATTGGTCGCTAGGACGGTCACCTCCCCTCCAACTATAAATACGGAAACACGGATGTTAGATGTACATTTCTCACAACCTGTACCCGATCCGGACCCGATCAAATGAAAAAGCCAGCCAATTCCAAGGCAGACGAGCAATCGTTGAAGATTGACGAAAAGGTGGCGGTTCCCGCTCGACTCCCCAAACGAGTTACCAAAAGATACCCGCCCATAATTATGTAAATGATAGATGATTTCTTCAGTGTGGGTTACAGCTCAACCAGGGGAGAGCCCGGAGATCTCCGCTACCATGGCCAGCGATGCCTGACCTGCCATGAAGGTGTACCCTTGGCCGCGTGTGATGTTTGCACGAGGAGAGAGGAGATTTTCCAGTGGACGAAGTGAATTGAACATCCGGGCACTTTTACATACGGGGACTTTTACATCCGGGTTGGTCACTTCCGGTCACCTGGTCAAAGGTCACTTCCGGTCCCGTGACAGAAAGTGCACTCAGAGTTCAACGGTTAATCGGCCTCCAAAAGCCCTTTATCGCTCGTTAAGGCGCTGAGACGGGCGTTAAGGCGTAAAGATAGGGCGTTGACGGGCGTCACTGCATTTCGATGTATTGGTGGCAATTCCATGAAAATCAGGGCTTCTGAACTAGTTCACCAGGGCGTTGAAGCGTTAAGCTAAGCGTTGACGGGCGTTACTGTCTATAAAAGCAAGTGTATTGCCAAAACACGCACAGTGGACGTTCAACCATCAATATGGCTTATACTTGCTCTGAGTGCCAACGCACGTTCACCAGACGTTACGATATGATGCGACACGAGAAAAATATACATGGGATTGAAGACTCCGAGGCACAAGAAGCCGATACAGAAATTGATGAGAGTCTATCTACTGATAAGGAGAGCTTGATATCAGATAGTCAGCCTACATTCCAAGAAAGTGAGATTGGTGAGAGTCTATATACTGATACGGAGAGCTTGACCTCAGATAGTCAGCCTACACACCAGGAAAGTGAAGCAGAACCTTCCTTCTGGGATCGTATTGTGACAGCAGCTATCAATACTCATGCTGCAGCGATCGAGAATGCCGGAGAGGATAACTTACAACAGGCGTACACCCGAATGCGTCCCTGCATCAGGAAAACGGCCATGGCGATCTATGAACAGTATACCTTACTACCGCTTGAAATGAAAGGCGACCCCACGCACAGGTCCATCATGAAGACCATGCGTCACTTGGAAGAGGATATGGGGCTACCACCCACTGAAGCCCTCGAAAATGCGATCAGGATGCGCAAACAACTCTTTCATGACATGCTGCCCGAACAATATCCAGGCCTGCCCGATTAGGTCACACCGAGCAAAGATGAAAGTTTCTGAAACGGCGACTTCTGATTGGACAAAAGCAGCCGAGAATACATCTAACGCAGTAACGGGCAAGAACGAATATGACTGATACAGCGCCAAATGGCGGCCTCTGATTGGACAAGAGTCTTCTTGAATTGTAAACATACCCAACGCGGCTCCCCCAGCGTTGGTATGATGTACTGGAGGGGAGAATAAACCGTATGAAAAAAACATGTTGTTGTTGTTGTTCTCTCATCTCTCATCCTTGTTGTTGTTGTTTTTCTTTCATCTGTGTATATCATGGCGTCAAGGTGTTATGCTAGGGCGTTAAGGTGTGACGACGGGCGTTAAGGCGTAACGACGGGCGTTAAGGCGTAACGACGGGCGTTAAGGCGTAACGACGGGAGCTCGGAGCTCGGGGATGGAGTAGTCGGGAGCTCGGAGCTCGGGGATGAGGCAGGCAGGAGCTCGGAGCTTGGAGCTCGGGGCCCAAAATTGTTGCTTTCTATACTACTCCTGAATGTAAGATGAGGACCCGGATGTAAAACTGATACCCCACACGGTGCATTTGACCAGGTATGGGCCCTCAATCACTCAACAAACCTCCACGAATCCCCAGAATGCCTGCTTTCTATACTACGGCCAGCGCAAAATCATGAAAACGGACGATACATTAGTCCAGTCGGATCCCACTCACAAACTAAATTACCACCCCCCCCCCATACCCCATACAGGCATTTTCCCGTATATTGTATAATACAAGCCCCTATTGTAGAGGTAAAGTCCGTGTTCCGCTTTTTATATTTTCGGGGACAAATCCGCATTTTACATGCACCCACCCATGACTTGATAGGCAGACCCCGATAAGCCAGGGACCGATATTCGCCCTTTGGGACAGGGTTGCTAGGAGTTTTCCCCTATTGTAGGGGTAAAGGCCGTGTTCCGCTTTTTATATTTTCGGGGACAAATCCTCATTTTACATGCACCCACCCATGCACCCACACTTCGATAGGCCCGGAAACCGATATTAGCCCTTTTGGACAAGGTTGATATGGGGTTTCCTCTATTGTAGTGGTAAAGTCCGTGTTCCGCTTTTTATATTTTCGGGACAAATCCTCATTTTACATGCACCCACCCATGACTTGATAGGCAGACCCCGATAAGCCCGGGGACCGATATTAGCCCTTTTGGACAAGGTTGATAGGGGTTTTCCTCTATTGTAGGGGTAAAGTCCGTGATCCGTTTTTTATATTTTCGGGACAAATCCTAAATTTACATACACCCACTCCCCCACCCTACCTCTCCCACCCCGATAAGCCCGGGGACCGATATTAGCCCTTTTGGACAAGGTTGATAGGGGTTTTCCTCTATTGTAGGGGTACAGTCCGTGTTCCGCTTTTTATATTTTCGGAACAAATCCTAAATTTACATGCACCCACTCCCCACCCTACCTCTCTCAGCAGGCCCCGATAAGCCAGGGCCCGATATTAGCCCTTTGAGATAGGGTTGATAGGAGTTTTCCCCTATTGTAGGGTAAAGTCCGTGTTCCGCTTTTTATATTTTCGGGACAAATCCTAAATTTACATACACCCACTCCCCCACCCTACCTCTCTCACCCCGATAAGCCCGGGGACCGATATTAGCCCTTTGGAGTAGAGTGGATAGGACTATATTCTAGGGTAAAGTCCGTGTTCCGTATTTTATATCTGAAGAAATTTTACATGCACCCACTCTGCCTCTAGAAGGCAGCACCATCGATGCCAAAGGGGAATCCCCTTTTTTGTTTGTTTATTTTTTGCGGAGATATACTGGACAATAAACGCTCGACCCTCGGGTCGCACGGATGCTAGACTCGTCCTAATAACATGGATATAAGTCCCCGGATGTAAACCCCGGATGAACAGGTCAGTACATGCATTCCTATCATTCAATATAACCTTGAACTATCACGTGATCTCCCCGTGATGGAAAAACCCCAAATACAAGGCAGTACAGGCATCCCATAAACGCAGACCGGAAGTGACGTCATACACATGCGCACTCCCCGTGATGGAAAAAACCCAACCCTAACATGTCTAAATATGATCCAAGGTCACCGTGATTCCCCAAATACAAGTCAGTACATGCATAGGTCACGCCCGATTCACGCAGACCGGAAGTGACGTCATACACATGCGCACTCCCCGTGATGGAAAAACCCCAGCCCTAACATGTCTAAACATGATCCAAGGTCAAAGACGAGATGAAAGGATACAGGTCAACTCAAATGCACTCATTGACCAAAAACCCCAGCCCCAACATGTCTAAACATGATCCAAGTTCAAAGACGAAATGAAAGGATACAGGTCAACTCAAGTGCACTCATTGACCTTTGACCTCTGTCACGTGATATGCAAATTTCTGAGGTCAAAGGTCAATGGGAGGGTTAATCAACCCTAAATACTACTCATACTCGTATAAGCCATAGTTTCGTCATTCAAGAAAAATAAAGTATAGAGTTACTGTTCCTCACAACCTTATGAATGTTCTACAAAATTCATCATAAGAAGTGGTGAGCCGTTTTTTTTTAGTTTTTTTTTTTTAGACTACCTGGCATATCTAAGGTTCATCTAGAGGGATAAACATGCAGCAAATTACAATTAAACAGATATACATGATATCAGAAATCGATGTACAACAGCGCTGCATCTTTTTTCTACACATGTTCCGGAACTAACGATCACAAGCCTCGGATCGGTATCTAGATGTGTTCTATGCTTTTTGAGGTGTTCCGTACGATGAAAAAAAAGAAGGGAAAATAAAGATATATATACGCCACAAGAAACGAATTTAGAGCGGAACCCTCTATTTTAACTCCGAAATAATGCCGGGGCCCTCGGTGGCCGAGTGGTCTAAGGCGCTTCGCTGGTGACCGCTAGCCTCACACCGCTGAACCGGCACGGGTTCGAGCCCAGCTGGTCCATGTGTGAAAGTTTGTCAGTTACTTGCCGAAGGGCGGTGGTTCTCTCCGGGTACTCCGGCTTCCTCCACCAACCAAACTGACTGTCACCATATGAGTGAAACAAACTTGAGTGTGACATTAAGCCAAATTCCCTCCCTCCCTCCGAAATAATGCCTCCAAGAGCGGAGAGTATCTCTTAGATAGACACTACCGATTTATGCCGTGATCTCTGTCATCCTCAGCCAACTTGGGCAAGAAAACGTCTTTTGGCACTCTCCGCGCAGGGTTATTGTGACATATGACTGCGCAGGGATCGGTCTAAAACTGACGAGATTTCCTGAAGTGTTTTTGATAATTATTCCTGAATCCGGCAGCAATATTGGGCCTAATTCACCGCAGCCTAGCTAAGACCCCATAAAAAAAATTCCTTGTTTCCCATCACTGACTTTTCAAAAAGTCTGACGGGCGGTCCTTTTTTAATTATAATTTTTTTTATTTTCGGAAGGGCAAAGGAATGGTTCAGTTCATTCAAGAATCAACTGATATTAAGATATAGTGATAGTCTAATTTGGTCCTAAAATGGTATATATACAATTCATTTTAAAGTTTCATTTTGTACACGGTCTTGCTAGAGATTGAATAAATACATTGGATCAATCGGCAGAAATCCCATGGCGTTTGTATTTCCATTCTCACCTCCAGCATACTGCTAAATGTGAGGTCATCAAACTCTCCATTTCTATGCAGGTAGACAGAACTCGAAAGATGGTATTGCTAAAATCTTAATCATTGTGATTTGAAAGACAAAACTGTGGGTGTTTTATTCCAGCAGGAAACAATAAGCTGAGCTATTCTCGCGAACTGGAGAACATGACGATCATGAATTGACGATCATGAATATTACCTTGGGCAGTCATACCACTAAGTCCACTATAGGCATGAAACTATATCACTGAGGAACAACGTAAGTTCTTCAACGGAAAATAAATATCAACTACACTGTTAAAAATGTTTGTAAAGTTACAGTAGAAAGTATTGTAAAATGTGACAGTGGAATTTACTGTTAAATAGAAGCATCAGTTTCAACTGCTATTTTACAGTTCATAGCTGTAGCAATACAGACAACCAGTGTAAGTTTGCATCTTCTGGATGAACTGCAGTATTAATTGGAGTAAAGGGCAACAACGCTGTATTGTAACATTATCCGGGTGTAAAATTACAGTAAGATTATTAGGTGTATTTCGTATACCTTTCCAGAACTTTTCATCTATAATACACAGAAAACTTCAAGTACAATTTATCTAAAATGTGCAAGGAGGAATAATGAGTTTGCCTGCCACGGTTCAATCCTCGGGGGTGGTCGTTGGAGTTAATGTACATGTTCAAAGACCAACTTAGCCTCTAATATTGCACCGTTTCACAAAGCTGATGTGCAGGATGATAGAAAGAAATGTGTTGCTGAATATAAATATATATTTAACCGAACCATTACGTTCTGGGAATTTTCTTCTATACTCTTTTGAAAGAGAGACAC
Organism: Hanleya hanleyi; assembly: GCA_036873755.1. Lineage (NCBI taxonomy): Eukaryota > Metazoa > Mollusca > Polyplacophora > Lepidopleurida > Hanleyidae > Hanleya > Hanleya hanleyi. Next base: position 3,118 of record JAVTVY010028989.1, on the reverse strand, counting down.
CAGGGAATGCCATAGGCCAATGGACTTTCTGCTGACCGTGGATTTGTACAGTTATTTCTGTTGATTTAACGGTATTTTTGTTGTAATTATGCAATTCTACCACTGTTGTAAAATTACAACATATGCTGTAGAAATACAGATATACAGATCGGGGCATCCTGTAAAAATACAGTGAAAAGTGCTGGTACCATTTTTGCCAGCACTTTTTGCTGTAAAATTACAGCACCCTTTTTTACAGTGTATACATTTATACCGTGACAATGCTGCAGATGTTGTGTTCCTGTATTACTACTATACATTTATATACGACTAGAAATTTATACACAAACAGAACGAAAATAAGATTACAACCATAAAATTGCAACACTATCACGGACATATCGCCTTGATTACAGCAAAGATAATTGTCTTTGAAAGACCTTCAACATTACAGATAAAAAAGTAACAGAATTATTACCACAGTCTTGGAAAGGACGACTAGATAAACATCTTCAGTATCTCCACACACAAAACAGTCAAGTAAGAAATCTCGATCCAGGACAGTATCTAATAACCATGACATCCAATGACAAGCATTCGTAGCGCGCCACAACAGTCGCTGGTGTAAACCAGAGTCAGTTCAGTCTCATTTTCATACCAAAAGGAACACCAACAAGGCAAGGCAGGTAAGAAAAAAATATTAAAAAAATCGGGAAACGAGGCATTTTTTTATGGGGTCTAAGCATGTTTTGCAAACAGCATTAGGCCGAAACGAGTTACAAATATGTTATCGATATACAGTTCATCATGTGCAGTGTCCAGCCTGGCATAATGGGAGACAACCCAGTTCGGAGAGCGAGTGATGATGTTGGAGGGAGCCTCGCTGTCAAAATAATAACATGATTTCCATTTACGTAAGAGTCGTGGTCCCACTATCACGATGGCAATACTGTTGAGATTTGGTCCGTGTAACCTTGCACAGTTCAATTTTCGGTTTTTGGTTTCTCAAAAACTGTGCAAGGTCACAAGGACCAGATTGACTTTTTCTAATCCAGTGTAGTGGAGTCATCACAGATCGTGCTACCAGACACAATACATCCCTGGAGTAGACGAAGTGCACAATCGTCGTTCAACCGTTAACTTGGGGTATACAATTTCTGAGTGCGAACGCGCGTTCACCAGACACTACGATATGATGCGACACAAGAAGAATATACACGGGTATAAAGACACCGAGGCGCAAGAAGCCAATGCCGAAGACATAATCTAATGCAGACACTATGATGGCCATCGCTGTATTGTGTTATGAATCTGGACCGACACACGAAGGCAGGATGCGAAGTCGCGAAGGCAGGATGCGAAGTCGCGAAGCCAGGATGTGAAGAACGAAGGCAGGATGCGAAGCGCGAAGTCAGGATGCGAAGTCGCGAAGCCAGGATGCGAAGCGCGAAGTCAGGATGCGAAGCGCGAAGTCAGGATGCGAAGTCGCGAAGGCAGGATGCGAAGTCGCGAAGCCAGGATGCGAAGTGCGAAGCCACGATGCGAAGCGCGAAGTCGGGATGCGAAGCGCGAAGTCAGGATGCGAAGTCGCGAAGGCAGGATGCGAAGTCGCGAAGGCAGGATGCGAAGTCGCGAATCGCAGAAGGCAGGATGCGAAGTGCGAAGCCACGATGCGAAGCGCGAAGTCAGGATGCGAAGTCAGGATGCGAAGCGCGAAGTCAGGATGCAAAGTCGCGAAGGCAGGATGCGAAGTCGCGAGGCCAGGATGCGAAGCGCGAAGTCAGGATGCGAAATCAAAACATACAGCGCGAAGTCAGGATGCGAAATCAAAACAATGCGAAGCGCGAAGCCAGGATGCGAAGTGGCGAAGCCAGGATGCGAAGTGGCGAAGCCAGGATGCGAAGCGCGAAGTCAGGATGCGAAATCAAAACAATACAATGCAAAGACTGGAAGCAGAGCGCGAAGTCAGGATGCGAAGTCAGGATGCGAAGCGCGAAGTCAGGATGCGAAATCAAAACAAAGCGGAGCGCGAAGTCAGGATGCGAAATCAAAACAATGCGAAGCGCGAGGTCAGGATGCGAAATCAAAACAATGCGGAGCGCGAAGTCCGGATGCGAAATCAAACCATCAGCATTGGGCATGATTCTATCAAAACGAGGCCGGTTTGTAACCCTGATTCCTAATATGCATTGCAGAGGCAATTGAAGATTATTGCTGGTTGTTATTATCACAGTAACGGAGGAAGTAAAATTATTCTAATTTGTACCTTTTGCTTTGCATTACTGATGTTTTATAGAAATTCACAAATGGTAATTTGAATATTTTCAGATCTGTCGTTTCGGGAATGATTAAAACCGACCCGAATAATTGATAATTAATACTGAAGGGCTCAAAGCTTTCGTAAGACTCTAATTAGCCTGGTGACTGTTCAGGTTGACATTTTTATTCTAATCTTACAAAATTTCCAGTTAGGCTGGTGTGTGAATGGGCCAGACCATCTAAAAACAATTGAGAATTATTGCTTACCAGATAAATTGCTAAGCAGATCAAAGTGGCAGTATTAATAACATTATGCTAACCAACGAAGTGCTAACACTCTCGCAGGACTTAGTCTCGTACATTTCAGGTTGAACAGATCATCCCAAGGCTGGTTAAAATTAATTTCCTGTTTAGCATGATGTTAAAAATGACGTTAAAAATAAAATCCCAAAACATTGCCTCGTTTTTGTGGATTTTTGTTATTCTATCAAGGGATGATTTCCTGTCTTTACTATATTTGTGGGAACTCACAACCAGCAATAATATATCTTGAAAACGGGAACCCAGTTACTCTTATTCAAACATGAATGGGCCAATTCCCATGGCATCCGGCTATCTCCCACGTGGTATTTTTAGTGTGACAGTTTGGCGGTGGAAAATGACACTTGGACTAAATAACATGATATAGCCTACGAACACCCTCCACGTAAATTTTTGTAAAACTCTTATTATCAAATTTGTTAATTAGGGTATGTTGTGATTCCATAATGAGGCTGAGCGATCCATGTCGATGATCATGATTTTGCAAAGCCGATAGGCCTACACCTCGAGGGATGACGGTAAATTTTGGGTGGCCCTGAAAGGACCGTTGCGAGAGCGA
>JAVTVY010028988.1:0-13324 GCA_036873755.1 Hanleya hanleyi | reverse complement strand
CCGTGTAGTAGCTGTGTTTTTACGACAGGCTGTAATTCCGTCTCGTAAAACGTCCCTAGCAACGGTTCCCCTTGAAGATCTCCCAGTTCATAGACTCGCTGCTGTCGGGGTAGGGGCCGTTTAATCAGAAAGTGTTCATCGCTCCAGTTGGGCAAGTAACTTTTCTCAAATTGACCTTTGACTTTACTGATCCGTACAGGGTCCCCGACCTTGAATACCGCCTTCGTCGTTCGCTGCGATTGCCTGGGGTACAAGACACACCGAACTTGGGCTTCATTGCGTTGGGTCACGGTAATGGGGGCTCTCTCTATACTCCGATGATAGGCTTGATTGTAACCACTCACAAGTTTCGGGAGAACATCGATGTACCGCCTTGTATTCTTATAGGTGAAATATTTATACATGCGGCCTTTGAATGTCCGGTTGAACCTTTCCACCACGGAAGCCTTGGTCTCGTTGTACGTATGAAAGAAAACACCTTCTGGGCTTTCAGAAACTGTTGGAACGGTCTGTTGAGGAATTGCGTGCCTTCGTTGGTTTGCAAATACAAAGGTTTGCGCCCGGTCTTGAAGATGTCTTTGAACGCCGCTATGAGATTCGCCCCCGTTTTCGTCCGGATGGGTACCACCCACGCATACTTGGATAGGATATCGATGCACGTCAAGATATACCGATTCCCATCGTTGTGTTTGGCAAAGGCGCTCATATCGACCAAATCCGCTTGCCACCGGGCATCTATTCCTCCCACGATGACCCGGTTCCGTAGAAAATGGCGACGGACAGCTCGATGTAAGGTATAGGTGTCTTGTTTTCTTAACCAATCTCGGACTTGGGCACGTTGTATCCCCTGGGGTTTGGCCGCTCGATAGAGAGCCGACAATGCACAACAGGCCGCCGGACTGTCGGGACTGTAGTATAAGTTATCCAACACCTTCTCCCAGCGCTTCATGGTGACAAATGATGATAGACCCTGGCTCTATCGTTTATTTATAACGGGTGTATCTTGGGCCGGAGTTTCTTTCTGATTTTCTTCGTGGGCTTCCACAGTGGCCATGGTCAATGACCAGTCCAACTCGTCTGATGACCGCTTGATAAGCACTTCATCCACATCTACCACGGCATCTTCCAATGCAGACCATAGATCAGGGTGAAGGGTAAAATGCACTGTACCCCCATCTAGCCGAGCCTATTGAGCAAAGAAAGGGCCGCATCGGATGCACACATCGTGACACAAGTGGATGAGGTCGCCGTCCAATTCACGGGTGTTGTGTAGGGTCCGCATCACAGATGTCTCCCACCACCTCCATGATATCGACCTTATCCGCAAACACGTGCAGGAAAACCTCGGGGGTCAAGCTGAGATACGCCAGTATTATATGCTCCGTCATGGTCAGTACGTGAATGGTACCAGATTTGACTGTCTCTCGTATTTATAGGGAGAACCCCGCGAGATCAAAGGATCGGGTGGTTATGTCACTGGGCTGACTGAGTCTAGCCGGGTAATCAATGGCATCGTCGTCTGGTTCATGGCTAGACATTTGTTCATTGGGTTCTGCCGCCGCTTCTCTCAGGGCACGAGCCCACTCCAACTCGTCTGAAGACCGCTCGTCCGGTGTAAACAGCTGGTCCACGATGGGCACCACTTTCTCGAAGGCTGTCCACAGATCGGGGTCTAGGGTGAAGCCTCGCGTAGGGTCTTGGTAGCGGCCCAGGCGTGGGAAGAAGGGTTCACGGTGTACGTAGATGGCATTGTCTATGTGGATGAGGTGTCCGTCGAGCTCGCCGCTCAACACCCGTTTAAATTTGGTCCAGCCGTCACGGTGTAGCGTAACCATATTCGATACGGTCTCAGCGCGCGACCAGCAAACATCCTCACGGTCTTCCACGAGGGTGACTTTATCTTCATAGACGTGTAACCCCACCCGGGGTGTAAGGGGAAGGATGGCTCGTAGAACTGGTGACATGGTTGACCCAATGACGATCGTTGAATGGCGCACACTGTGTCTGACTCTCGTATTTATAGTCAGGTCCTACTGTCAATGTCACAGCGCCAGGGTCAGTAGGGCACAGACCATGACTAGGCCAACCAGCCGTCGCTGGTTCCGGCCTGAGCGCTCGTGGTCCATAGCCCGAGCATCAAGGATGGCTGTCATAGTCCAGTAGTGGTGAGTAATGGCACACCTCTCCATCGAGTGCACTCAGGATCTGGCGTCGCCCCTCGTTGTCGTCGCCATCTGAAAACATGGACCGAACCACTGATCGGTAACCCGTGAGTAAATTAACCACGGTGGCATGCTGTAAAATGCGAGTCGCATAGGGACGGGTGTCCGTCATGGCTCTGCAACCGTAGGAATGAAGATGTGGGATCCAAAGGGACGTGTTTTATAGACCATGTCACACATGCGCGCCTAGACGTAGCTCTACGGGTGTAGTCCGTGATACGTACTATTCTGATGGGTTAGTCCAAAAAAGAGAGCAACAACAACACAGATCAATCCTTTTATTATGCGTGAATCGGGCGTAGCCTGTGAACATGATAGGACATGTACTGACCTGTCTGTGGGGTTTTTCCAAAATGTCGTTCACCTTCGTGTCTTTTCGGGTACGTCCGTGTCTTTTCGGTAAAGTCCGTGTCTTTTCGGTAAAGTCCGTGTCTTTTCGGTAACGTCCGTCATCCGGGTATATATGAGGGTCTTGAGGGGGGCGACTGTATGTGACGTGTTGTATGTGTTTTTATCGGGGTCCGAATAATCGTGATGACGTCATCAGTTTATGTGTACTTTCCGGATGTTGAAAAGTTCCCACCAAGAGCTCTGCCACATACCCCACCCGTAGAGAGCCTCACAAAGTTTCCCCTTAAATTTTACCCGGGGAAAAAATAAGTAAGTCAATACGACTTTAAATCACGGCTACATACTACTCGGCTTGCCACTAGTTGTATTGACTTACCAAATCAATTCTGCATCAACTGTACTTTGTACCGGCATATGAAATTTACGAATTGGTCAGCAGCCCTATCTACAACCAGGGAAGTAGCGTTGGTTAGCGAGGTGGCTTAGCAAAACGATCCTGATACGCTGGTCCGAAGCATCAAACTTGGCACATGCATCACTTGAGGCATACAGAGCAATATCAGAAGGGGTGCCCCTTGCTCTGGGTCGTATGAAGACCTCTGGTCCTCAAAAGGGCATTTAAGGGAAACATCTTTGGTTCCAACGTAAAAAAAATGTAGCAAAATCGTAGATGGCCTCTCTGATGATGTCACAGTGACGTCATATTGTAAAAATAAGCCATTTTATTGACGATTTTTAGGATCGATTTTTCAAATTTTTCATTTGTGCATTTTTTCCCCGTTTAAACTGTCTTATAAATTCGTAAATGATCATCTGATGTGATACAAACTATTATTGGGCATTTTTACGCAGAAAAACACACCAATTTTGAAAAACACAACTTTTCAGCTACACCACCATGTCGTCCATTCTGAAATTACCCATGATGCTTTTCTCCGAGGATTAAGTGGCTCTAATATCATTTCTTATAACGACACAAAGCGCCAGCTCCAAATTGCGAGCAGCAGAGAAAAGTTCATTGGGAAGGACAGGGGGCGCGGGTGGAGCTGAATCCACCAATAACAATTGAACACAGGAAAATCTCTGTTCAATATCATGATCATTTCTCTAATGGTGTACATGAATAACCGGCATATAATTGGCGTAGTGCACGAGTGCTGAACCATGCAATGTAAACGTAATGGTCTTAAATGTAGTTTTAAATTCTCTGACCTGAAGTTCTCTGACCTGAAACCATCCTCGGCATTGCCATTCACGTCAATAGCGATGGATAAAAGTACACGTGTTATTTTAATGTTAATTTCATGCTCCTGTTCCTCAATGGACGTTGAATACACTTTCCGGTCCTTTCCCTGTGTCTATTTACTCTCTAAAATCCCTATAACTACCCTGAAAGAGTTTGACGGACTTTTGACCAAAATATCTCTGTTAACTATCCTGACGTAATCTCACGGCCTTCCAGAAAAAAATCCCGGCCTCTAACAGACGTAAGATGCTCTTCAGAGATTTTCCTTTACCTCGACGTCGCTCCCATATGCCAGCTTTTCAACACGCAATAGATGAGAAGCTTTTAATGAAATAAAACATCTACCATCGCGTTTCTTCCAAACCCCATCCTTGGCTTTTTGCGACATCACATGTTTTATTGTGAATCTGATACCCATACGATACAAGGGTTTTAGGGGAGAAGATTGTTAATTTCAAACAGATGAATGGGACAGAAAAATTAAACACTATTGTCGTAAAATGCTTATTTGGAGAAATGAGGCTAGGTCCATCTACTAAGTAAAGTAGGCCTATCGCTCTCGTATTGCCCATACTCTCTCTGTGCAAACCTGAGGTCTGCATATAGCATAATTGGGTTTATACTTGATGTAAGAAAGCACTAGACAAAGCCTACAATAGCCTGCCTGAGCTCAACAATGCGTCTAGACGTGACCCTTTTCAGCTGCAAAAAAGCCTCAACAAAAGCCTCAACAATGCGTTCTTACACCAAGTATCGACCCATAATTGCCGTATTACATAAATACATTTCGAAATACAAAACATGGGAAGGGTGTCGAGATTTGTATCTTTCTGCTTTAGTTTTTTCCCGATAGGAAGTAGATTTTTAGAGGGAAAGCTGAATTGTCAAGTTTTACATGGATACGGGGCAATTATTTCCTTTTACACAGGCGATAATTTAAACCTACTTGGTATAGGTGGTGTTAGTCACGCAGCTGCCCCCCCCCCCCCTTCCTTCCCAGAGAACTTTTTCCTGGTGTTCCAAAATGAAGAAACGTTGAGAGCTGTAACTTAGCGCAGTTATAGATTATGATATTGAGGTTATTTTGGGCTTGTTGAATAATACTCGGAGCACAGCATCATGAGTAAAATCAAAATGGATGACATTATGGTTTAACTGGAAATGAGGTGTTCTCTTTGAATGGATTTTTCCCCTTCAGTGTCGCTCTCTGCTGCTCTATTGTCTCACTCTGGGCCGGTCGATATACTGGGATGCATCCTGGCGAGGCCAGTCTAATGGAAATTTCTGGTTCATATTCTCATAGTTACCATATATATTTCATGAACGACCCAACTTTGTAAAAACAATAATCAGTTATATTAATATATAAACCTACACGAAAACTGCCAACACTCTGACTATAGTTCAGCGAACAACAAGGAATTAACCGCAAAAAAATATTGGTACAAGCATAATCACTTGGGGAGGCAAACGTCACCACTTGTTGAGGATCCTTAGATATAGAGAATATGAATAAATTGCAAAACTGTGAATAACTACATCAGCGGCAAAATGGGAAAAGAATATAGCCATATTGTAACGACGAAACATTGAAGAATAGCTGTAACTGCATGCTGTAAACCAGGAATCGTTTGGCCTACATTAATATATTTCATGTTATATCATAATATACAGTATATAACCCGAGAAAATCGATTCAGTCAACTGGGATAGGCTTCTAGTCAGTCACCACTTGCACAAGTATTATAAATTTGGAGAGCCTGTCTTCACTCCTTTAAAAATTATTGCTAATGCTAAATTTGACCTCGATAAAACAGGTGAAGGTCAGTCAATTTCATTAGTCTTCTGATTCATCACCAGCTGCATGTGTGGTATGACAAGAAAGATGGGCAGACAGAGACAGACAAACAGATGACACGGAAAATTCAGTTCATTTTGGGGCATCATTACACATCATCTTCAAAGTCTAAATATTCTGTCAAAATGCACAAGAACACACCATTTTACTTCAATTATAGAGAAGAAAAGCAACTCCGAGTAGGAATCACAATTTTATTCTGTATATTTCGCTATTAGTTATAGGATCTTCAGCAGTGAACAAAGTTACAAACAGCTTCATACGCACAGTATATATATATACAAGGCATAATGTGATCTTAGCCAATACACAATTATGAATAGGTAAGCCAGTAAATTATATCAGGTTGGACAGATATGAAAATGCTGTCATTTTCAGAAAGTGTTAAATCTTAACATGCCAGTGATCTACAAATGATGTGATTCAGGTGATACAATACACACTCTACAAATGTTGTAACTCGCATGGGAATATACTACAATTATGAAACATGCGAGTTACAACATATGTAGGTTTTCATCAATTCTGATGTGGATTGCCAAGTAAATTATACCTATATTATCTTAAAATGACAGTCCTTATCCAAACTTTGTGACATCTGGCAGATGACATGTAGAAATATTCAATGTAGGTACATACCCACTATATCACAATACTTTATTCATTTGTGTACAGTTTACTTAGTTCTTACCAAATAAGCAGATTATGTATTGTTTTCATCAATTACAGTGGGTATTGTGTCACCTGAATCACACCATTTGTAGATCGCTGTCAGGTTAATTTCTGAAAATGACAGCATTTTAATATCCGTCCAAACTGACTGACATAATTTACTGACTCACCTATTCATAATTGTGTATTGGCTAAGATCACATTATGCCTTGTATATACTGTGCGTATGGAGCTGTTTGTAACTTTGTTCACTAATGAAGATGCTAAAACTAATAGCGAAATATACAGAATGAAATTGTCATCCCTAGCTACTTGGAGTTGCTTTTCTTCTCTGTTATTGGAAAATCATCAGTGGTTCCAATGGATTACTTCAATTAGATATACATGTAAAAATTTCCCAGATGGGATGCGCCATATAGCAGGTATGTAGGCGTTCCACTTCAAAAATCTTCTACTTTTTCAGTTAAAAAAATAATTATCAACATTTGTAACTATGCTGTAAAAATGCAACGGTATGTGCAATTTCACATCTCCATTTTCAAATAAATTCTGGGGACCTCCACATAAAACAAATAAAATGAGCATTTACTGAGTGATAATTTGCTATTTTATTCATTGAAAATTGACTAGAATGCATCCCCAGACATCTGGAAGCCCACAGTTCACAACCACTGGAGACTATGTAATTGGAAACAGGAAGAAATTATTATATTTCGGTGGTGTATATATATTATTATATGTCAGTGCTAGGGGCCGTGTGGTCATATCATCCATGTTGCCACATGAATAGGAACAATAAAAGCGTACCTGAGATACAACACATATCACGAATCGTTAGATTCTTGGTATGTGCTTTAGAATAGGTTTACCAGAAGACTATTCTGTGAAGTCATATGACGCAGTCAGTATGTCGGCACCTCTTCCCACTTCCTTATATGTGTTGTAATTTTTACCTGTATATGGCGAGATTCTGCTGGTGGACGTTTCGTCCCCGAGGCCCGCCCCCTGTACAGACCTTTTGGTCTTTGATATATGTTGGCATTTGTGGGAAGTTGATGCTGGGTCGACATCGGGCCTTACAGACTAGTCTTTTGTGTTAATTGCCGTCATTTACATCTGACGACGATACAGCTCACCAATCTCCAATGTACGAGTTGTCACAGCGAAACAGCTCACCAATGACCAGTATACGAGTTGTCAGAGCATTTCCATCATAGCTCTCTAGATTTGTATCTAATACCGCTTATGCCGGTGCTAGGGGCCGTCTGGTCATATCATCCATGTTGCCACATGAACAGGTACAATAAAAGCGTACCTGAGATACAACACATATCACGAATCGTTAGATTCTTGGTATGTGCTTTAGAATAGGTTTACCAGAAGACTATTCTGTGAAGTCATATGACGCAGTCAGAATGTCGGCACCTCTTCCCACTTCCCTTATATGTGTTGTAATTTTTACCTGTATATGGCGAGATTCTGCTGGTGGACGTTTCGTCCCCGAGGCCCGCCCCCTGTACAGACCTTTTGGTCTTTGATATATGTTGGCATTTGTGGGAAGTTGATGCTGGGTCGACATCGGGCCTACAGACTAGTCTTTTGTGTTAAATGCCGTCATTTACATCTGACGACGATACAGCTCACCAATCTTCAATGTACGAGTTGTCACAGCGAAACAGCTCACCAATTACCAGTATACGAGTTGTCAGAGCATTTCCATCATAGCTCTCTAGATTTGTATCTAATACCGCTTATGCCGGTGCTAGGGGCCGTGTGGTCATATCATCCATGTTGCCACATGAACAGGTACAATAAAAGCGTACCTGAGATACAACACATATCACGAATCGTTAGATTCTTGGTATGTGCTTTAGAATAGGTTAACCAGAAGACTATTCTGTGAAGTCATGTGACGCAGTCAGTATGTCGGCACCTCTTCCCACTTCCCTTATATGTGTTGTAATTTTTTCCTGTATATGGCGAGATTCTGCTGGTGGACGTTTCGTCCCCGAGGCCCGCCCCCTGTACAGACCTTTTGGTCTTTGATATATGTTGGCACTTGTGGGAAGTTGATGCTGGGTCGACATCGGGCTTACAGACTAGTCTTTTGTGTTAAATGCCGTCATTTACATCTGACGACGATACAGCTCACCAATCTCCAATGTACGAGTTGTCACAGCGAAACAGCTCACCAATTACCAGTATACGAGTTGTCAGAGCATTTCCATCATAGCTCTCTAGATTTGTATCTAATACCGCTTATGCCGGTGCTAGGGGCCGTGTGGTCATATCATCCATGTTGCCACATGAACAGGTACAATAAAAGCGTACCTGAGATACAACACATATCACGAATCGTTAGATTCTTGGTATGTGCTTTAGAATAGGTTTACCAGAAGAATATTCTGTGAAGTCATATGACGCAGTCAGTATGTCGGCACCTCTTCCCACTTCCCTTATATGTGTTGTAATTTTTTACCTGTATATGGCGAGATTCTGCTGGTGGACGTTTCGTCCCCGAGGCCCGCCCCCTGTACAGACCTTTTGGTCTTTGATATATGTTGGCATTTGTGGGAAGTTGATGCTGGGTCGACATCGGGCCTTACAGACTAGTCTTTTGTGTTAATTGCCGTCATTTACATCTGACGACGATACAGCTCACCAATCTCCAATGTACGAGTTGTCACAGCGAAACAGCTCACCAATTACCAGTATACGAGTTGTCAGAGCATTTCCATCATAGCTCTCTAGATTTGTATCTAATACCGCTTATGCCGGTGCTAGGGGCCGTGTGGTCATATCATCCAAGTTGCCACATGAACAGGTACAATAAAAGCGTACCTGAGATACAACACATATCACGAATCGTTAGATTCTTGGTATGTGCTTTAGAATAGGTTAACCAGAAGACTATTCTGTGAAGTCATGTGACGCAGTCAGTATGTCGGCACCTCTTCCCACTTCCCTTATATGTGTTGTAATTTTTTCCTGTATATGGCGAGATTCTGCTGGTGGACGTTTCGTCCCCGAGGCCCGCCCCCTGTACAGACCTTTGGTCTTTGATATATGTTGGCATTTGTGGGAAGTTGATGCTGGGTCGACATCGGGCCTTACAGACTAGTCTTTTGTGTTAAATGCCGTCATTTACATCTGACGACGATACAGCTCACCAATCTCCAATGTACGAGTTGTCACAGCGAAACAGCTCACCAATTACCAGTATACGAGTTGTCAGAGCATTTCCATCATAGCTCTCTAGATTTGTATCTAATACCGCTTATGCCGGTGCTAGGGGCCGTGTGGTCATATCATCCAAGTTGCCACATGAACAGGTACAATAAAAGCGTACCTGAGATACAACACATATCACGAATCGTTAGATTCTTGGTATGTGCTTTAGAATAGGTTTACCAGAAGACTATTCTGTGAAGTCATGTGACGCAGTCAGTATGTCGGCACCTCTTCCCACTTCCCTTATATGTGTTGTAATTTTTTCCTGTATATGGCGAGATTCTGCTGGTGGACGTTTCGTCCCCGAGGCCCGCCCCCTGTACAGACCTTTTGGTCTTTGATATATGTTGGCATTTGTGGGAAGTTGATGCTGGGTCGACATCGGGCCTTACAGACTAGTCTTTTGTGTTAAATGCCGTCATTTACATCTGACGACGATACAGCTCACCAATCTCCAATGTACGAGTTGTCACAGCGAAACAGCTCACCAATTACCAGTATACGAGTTGTCAGAGCATTTCCATCATAGCTCTCTAGATTTGTATCTAATACCGCTTATGCCGGTGCTAGGGGCCGTGTGGTCATATCATTCAAGTTGCCACATGAACAGGTACAATAAAAGCGTACCTGAGATACAACACATATCTCGAAACGTTAGATTCTTGGTACGTGCTTTAGAATAGGTTTACCAGAAGATTATTCTGTGAAGTCATATGACGCAGTCAGTATGTCGGCACCTCTTCCCACTTCCCTTATATGTGTTGTAATTTTTACCTGTATATGGCGAGATTCTGCTGGTGGACGTTTCGTCCCCGAGGCCCGCCCCCTGTACAGACCTTTTGGTCTTTGATATATGTTGGCATTTGTGGGAAGTTGATGCTGGGTCGACATCGGGCCTTACAGACTAGTCTTTTGTGTTAATTGCCGTCATTTACATCTGACGACGATACAGCTCACCAATCTCCAATGTACGAGTTGTCACAGCGAAACAGCTCACCAATTACCAGTATACGAGTTGTCAGAGCATTTCCATCATAGCTCTCTAGATTTGTATCTAATACCGCTTATGCCGGTGCTAGGGGCCGTGTGGTCATATCATTCAAGTTGCCACATGAACAGGTACAATAAAAGCGTACCTGAGATACAACACATATCTCGAATCGTTAGATTCTTGGTATGTGCTTTAGAATAGGTTTACCAGAAGACTATTCTGTGAAGTCATATGACGCAGTCAGTATGTCGGCACCTCTTCCCACTTCCCTTATATGTGTTGTAATTTTTACCTGTATATGGCGAGATTCTGCTGGTGGACGTTTCGTCCCCGAGGCCCGCCCCCTGTACAGACCTTTTGGTCTTTGATATATGTTGGCATTTGTGGGAAGTTGATGCTGGGTCGACATCGGGCCTTACAGACTAGTCTTTTGTGTTAATTGCCGTCATTTACATCTGACGACGATACAGCTCACCAATCTCCAATGTACGAGTTGTCACAGCGAAACAGCTCACCAATTACCAGTATACGAGTTGTCAGAGCATTTCCATCATAGCTCTCTAGATTTGTATCTAATACCGCTTATGCCGGTGCTAGGGGCCGTGTGGTCATATCATTCAAGTTGCCACATGAACAGGTACAATAAAAGCGTACCTGAGATACAACACATATCTCGAATCGTTAGATTCTTGGTATGTGCTTTAGAATAGGTTACCAGAAGACTATTCTGTGAAGTCATATGACGCAGTCAGTATGTCGGCACCTCTTCCCACTTCCCTTATATGTGTTGTAATTTTTACCTGTATATGGCGAGATTCTGCTGGTGGACGTTTCGTCCCCGAGGCCCGCCCCCTGTACAGACCTTTTGGTCTTTGATATATGTTGGCATTTGTGGGAAGTTGATGCTGGGTCGACATCGGGCCTTACAGACTAGTCTTTTGTGTTAATTGCCGTCATTTACATCTGACGACGATACAGCTCACCAATCTCCAATGTACGAGTTGTCACAGCGAAACAGCTCACCAATTACCAGTATACGAGTTGTCAGAGCATTTCCATCATAGCTCTCTAGATTTGTATCTAATACCGCTTATGCCGGTGCTAGGGACCGTGGGGTCATATCATTCAAGTTGCCACATGAACAGGTACAATAAAAGCGTACCTGAGATACAACACATATCTCGAAACGTTAGATTCTTGGCACGTGCTTTAGAATAGGTTTACCAGAAGATTATTCTGTGAAGTCATATGACGCAGTCAGTATGTCGGCACCTCTTCCCACTTCCCTTATATGTGTTGTAATTTTTACCTGTATATGGCGAGATTCTGCTGGTGGACGTTTCGTCCCCGAGGCCCGCCCCTGTACAGACCTTTTTGGTCTTTGATATATGTTGGCATTTGTGGGAAGTTGATGCTGGGTCGACATCGGGCCTCACAGACTAGTCTTTTGTGTTAAATGCCGTCATTTACATCTGACGACGATACAGCTCACCAATCTTCAATGTACGAGTTGTCACAGCAAATCAGCTCACCAATTACCAGTATACGAGTTGTCAGAGCATTTCCATCATAGCTCTCTAGATTTGTATCTAATACCGCTTATGCCGGTGCTAGGGGCCGTGGTCATATCATTCAAGTTGCCACATGAACAGGTACAATAAAAGCGTACCTGAGATACAACACATATCACGAATCGTTAGATTCTTGGTATGTGCTTTAGAATAGGTTTACCAGGAAGACTATTCTGTGAAGTCATGTGACGCAGTCAGTATGTCGGCACCTCTTCCCACTTCCTTATATGTGTTGTAATTTTTATCTGTATATGACGAGATTCTGCTGGTGGACGTTTCGTCCCCAAGGCCCGCCCCCTGTACAGACCTTTTGGTCTTTGATATATGTTGGCATTTGTGGGAAATTGATGCTGGGTCGACATCGGGCCTTACAGACTAGTCTTTTGTGTTAAATGCCGTCATTTAGATCTGACGACGAGACAGCTCACCTATCTCCAATGTACGAGTTGTCACAGCGAAACAGCTCACCAATTACCAGTATACGAGTTGTCAGAGCATTTCCATCATAGCTCTCTAGATTTGTATCTAATACCGCTTATGCCGGTGCTAGGGGCCGTGTGGTCATATCATCCAAGTTGCCACATGAACAAGTACAATAAAAGCGTACCTGAGACACAACACATATCACGAATCGTTAGATTCTTGGTATGTGCTTTAGAATAGGTTAACCAGAAGACTATCTGTGAAGTCATGTGACGCAGTCAGTATGTCGGCACCTCTTCCCACTTCCCTTATATGTGTTGTAATTTTTACCTGTATATGGCGAGATTCTGCTGGTGGACGTTTCGTCCCCGAGGTCCGCCCCCTGTACAGACCTTTTGGTCTTTGATATATGTTGGCATTTGTGGGAAGTTGATGCTGGATCGACATCGGGCCTTACAGACTAGTCTTTTGTGTTAATTGCCGTCATTTACATCTGACGACGATACAGCTCACCAATCTCCAATGTACGAGTTGTCAAAGCGAAACAGCTCACCAATTACCAGTATACGAGTTGTCAGAGCATTTCCATCATAGCTCTCTAGATTTGCATCTAATACCGCTTATGCCGGTGCTAGGGGCCGTGTGGTCATATCATCCATGTTGCCACATGAACAGGTACAATAAAAGCGTACCTGAGATACAACACATATCACGAATCGTTAGATTCTTGGTATGTGCTTAGAATAGGTTTACCAGAAG
>JAVTVY010028987.1:0-13123 GCA_036873755.1 Hanleya hanleyi | reverse complement strand
GCTGATGATGTTTGGATGATGCATTGGAATTCTTAAGGGCAAACCTAAGATAATAATTTTCTATTCTGGTGTATTAAGGGCAAACCTAAGAAGATTGAAAATTACTGATCGAAATGATAGTCATAGGCAGTGTTTGCCAAATACCTCCATAAAGGCTACAAGGATTTGGATAAAAATTTTGCATACATTGGTTCAGATTGTTGTGGTTATTCCAATGCAATTAGAAATCAAATATATTCCTATTTCACCAAGAAATCACTCTTGCAACTTACCGCATTGAACTGTAAGGATGCCTGGGTGCATTACTTGGATCGGAATTTAAAAACGCCCAATAAACTTCCTTTAAATCAATCACAAGAAGATCCTACACGGATAATTGGGAAAGGAATTGAGAATGGCTTCAAAATTGAAAATTTACAAACAGGAAATGAGCGACAAATGACCCGCCATGGCATCTTCTTCACTTTACTTGTCGCTTGGAATTATGGGCAGGTAATATTCGCTGTATTGTTTACAATATTACTAATATTTGGTTTCTAATTGCATTGGAATAACCACAACAATCTGAACCAATGTATGCGAAATTTTCATCCAAATCCTTGTAGCCATTTTGGAGATATTTGGCAAACACTGCCTATGACTATCATTTCGATCAGTAATTTTCAATCTTCTTAGGTTTGCCCTTAATACACCAGAATAGAAAATTATTATCCATACGCAAGCTTTCGGATTAAGATTAATGTCATTCGTGGTACCATTATACAAATTCATCAACGA
Source organism: Hanleya hanleyi (assembly GCA_036873755.1). Lineage (NCBI taxonomy): Eukaryota > Metazoa > Mollusca > Polyplacophora > Lepidopleurida > Hanleyidae > Hanleya > Hanleya hanleyi. Next base: position 12,346 of record JAVTVY010028987.1, on the reverse strand, counting down.
ACATGTCACGATGTCATGCAATTTCACTTGACATACTGATATGGTGATCGATCTCTCACAGAAAACATACCTTGCATCCACCTATAATTTGTTTACGAATCTGGTTTTATCTGCGTCATACGAAAGTGTCCTCCTATATTGATGCCAGTTTCTATGGAAGAGAGGGCTGCATAATGAAACTCTGGTATAATAGTAGTGTAAATTTTGGGCCTTCAGAATACAGGACCATGGTCAGGGAAGGGGGAGTGACGTCATATCCAGAAGTAATGTAATTACCGGCAGTAATATAATCGCCGAAAGAGAAAGGGCAAAGGGTCGAATACAGGCCGTAAAAACAAGAGTTTTGCGGGGTGTGGGCGGTGGTATTGGGGTGAAGTGTCGGAATATGGGGTCTCTATACATCACACCATTCTTTATATAAAAATCCACCAAGGTGTGAAACGTACTTCTGGTGAAACGAGAAATAAACGGTTTACCTCCAAACAAAATATATCAGCATATTCTACAATTGTCACGCTATATATTCCCGTCGTCAAATTAGTAAATTTGTGCAATTTTATACCTTTGCTGGGCGATTCCAAATCCAACGTAACTGTCCATTCATGCCGACACAGCGAGATGATGGCCTGCTTCTTTCTCAATTCTGATTGGTCAGTCGCGACACGCCTCTGGCAAGAGAGGTCACACACTGATCAGCTGGCCAATCAGAACTGAGAAAGAAGCGGGACATCATCTCGCTGTGCCGGGATGAATACACAGTTACGTTGGATGTTGAATCGCCTGGCATAGGTATAAAATTGCACAAATTTACTAGTTTGACTTCGGGAATATATAGAGTGACAATTGTAGAATATGCTGATGTATTTTGTTTGGAGGTAAAATGTTTATTTCTCGTATCTTGTGTCTAATATCTATGATATGTTATGTAGAAGCCCTTAACATCGCATCGACCCTTAACGTCACAATGCAATGTTAAGGGTCGACCATGTCGATATTTTAGCCAATTGGCGCTTTGCGTTGTTTAGGTTCGGCATGACGAACCTTAACATCGCGAACATAATTTCGATAATCTTGACTATTGACGTTTTCGCATTTTAACCGCATGTTTCAGAGCCCCTGTGAGTGAAACACAATCGTTTTCTAGGATAGCTTGGAGCGTCTATCAATGGGTCAATGTCAACAACCAATCTTGTTATACAAAATCAGGCCCTCAATAGAACTACAAACACCACATCTGGACCGAAAATGGCCCACATTTCCCGAAATAAATAATCCACGCATCAGGAAATACCCTTCTTATACATTGACGTCGCCAGTTCCGACCCACCAACACTGTTATAAATTACCGTTATTTCACAGTAAATGTATGTTGGAGTTTACAGTACATTCAATCGTAAACGCATTAATCTGTAAATTAAACTGTGATATTTCAGTTGACATCAACTGCAATGGGTAAACTGCGCACACACGTAACATAAAATTCTTGTTTTCTCTGAAAGGAAGTTGATATCTTTGCACACGAAACGCTCAGTTGCAGGAAACATGCGACATCTGTGTTGTACGATACAACATTCAGAGCATTATCAGAACACGCGCTGGGACGGACGCAGCGGCTAACTTTAATTTTCGGTCTACAGTACGGTTTGGTTTTGGTTTTATCCATCTTCACATTTCAAGCTAAAAACTACACTAACGTTCAGTCATGTAGTGTTCGACTTGCATATGCGAAGATGGGTTTTATCTGACTTGAGTTGTATCCTACTATTCGTGTAATAATTGCACAGATTCGTTCGTGATTATTTACAAAGCTTGTGGTGATCGCATTTGTAAACACGAAGAGCAATGGCCATTTCGGCCTTTCAGTAACCTACGTTGCCGCGAAACCGATAATTGTAGACAATGGTGCCACGTAATTGTATTGTTTAAAGAATGTTAAAACAACGGTAATTGTAAATTACAGGGCTACTCGAATTTTACAGTTGAATGCCTGTCAAAAAACGGTAATTATAAAATACGGTGCAACATTTTACAGTTCAAAGCCTGTTAAAAAACGATCATTGTAAAATACGGTGCAACGTAATTTTACAGTTGAATGTACTGGCACCTTTTCTGCCAGTACATTTAACTGTGAATTTACGGTGTGATTTATAACAGTGTAAGTGAGATTTGCATCTGTTTCTGAAGGAAATGGTTTGATTGGCATACTCATTATCTTGATCGCCGTACAATTGTCCATATCCTTTATTAACAAACTAACTTAGCTGGGGATGAAATGAACTGCAGGGAAAATAAAATTACATTTCTGAACGAGAGGTGTCAGTTCCGACCCACTGTCGCCAGTTCCGATCCAGCCTCGTTTTGACATTGACCGTTGACCCAGATATAAACAAATGTAATCGTCAACATGATAACTTTTCTGCCAAAATAGGGTCCTAGGTGGATATTTCGTTTTTAATGTCTTCATCTCATAAGTGAACATTTGACGTTAAAGCATGCTGGTTGGGGTTGATAGTGATATGGTCGAGCTGATCATGTTGGCAGGATATACTGGACACTGAAATAACTCCGATGGCTAATAAGCGTATACTCACTCGAAAATGATGATAAAACAATGGTACTTTTACTTATTTTACCTCTGAACAGCAGATTAAAGAGAAGAAATGCTAATCAGCACCCGAGTTACGATTTTACGTAGTGAGCGCTACGTTCGCGAGACGTTATCAGGCCATGGTACGGCCCAGCTTGGCCATCCATGGATTATGGTGGTTCGGAACTGGGTCCGTCAGTTGATGTCAACAATCGGACAGGTAGCCTTAAGGGAGACACTCCAGTGAATAAATTTATGACAGATATAAAGTACCATATGATAATTATATGTGAGAAACAAAACATCAAAACTTTGATCGGAAGCGCTGGCAGACGACACGGTTTTTGACCAACGGCGAGTCATGATGTTTGTACTCCGACCGATGTCGTCGTGTGTATGGAGTGGCTGTGCAAAGCTGTCTTCTAACAAAACCAGTGAATGCATAATATAATTTAACCATGATTGAGAGGTTGATCAACTTGCTTGAATGCACCAAATGTTTTATGATTTCGCGTGATCATGGTTATGACAAGAAGCAATATTTTGGGAAGTGGATCGGAACTGACACTGGATCGGAACTGGCGACGTCACTGTACTAGTTCTCAAACGCACGTATCACTGTACCTACGACGCAAATGACCCTCTGAACGTCCGTTCGGCACCACATGCCAATAATCATCTATATGGGCTGGTGTTTCTTCCTATGGGTGTATGTATTCCCAAGTGCGCTCCCAATCCCATCGTATTAGGGATTTCCCTACCACTCGCCGAGTGCCACTTTGCACACTGGACTCAATATGGCCCACATATACCCACGTTACACCCAAGGTCAAAACCCACACACATGCACCCATGCCAACCCTAACTATGCTTTCTCTACTGCTGATGACTTCTCAGATGACGTCACAGTCATGTATCTTCTGCTTGATGGTCCACCAGAAGTTCTACACAAAGAATTCGCATCGAAATTTTTTAAGGAATACCAATAGTAATCATTACTGGAAATGGCTTACTGGTATGCAATGAAAGAAATAAAAACTTGTGTAAACCGATCATATTTTATTATACGGTCGCTTTTAATGCGAATGATTAGTTTGATTATGGAGCTCGGACATATTCTTGGTGGTTGCTGGCTTAACAATTTGACGCTTGTACCATGTTTTGTGCTAGCCATGGAACAAGATATATATCTTAAGTTGAGTTGGATAATTGTCGACCATGTCGATAATATGATATATTCTCTAGATGATATATATGATAATATTCTCTAGATGACGACTTTACAACGATTATTATGGATTAAGAATACTGATCAGCGATACGGATTTTATATTTTTGGAACATCATGCTGAAAACTGGCATCATTGAAAACTGGTGACCGCTTCTCTCTTGCAGGATACTAGCCTATGTTTATGTATACTATGATTGTCCCTTGGATATGGTGCTAATACTGTTATATGGAATATGGAATAGGTCTTTGGATTATGGACGCGGATATTCTTTGATGGACGACGGCTGAATTATGGATGACGGACTAGACGCTTGTAATATGTATATTGCGACGTTAAGGGTCGCCATTTAACATCGCAATGAGACGTTACGGGTCGATGCGATGTTAAGGGCTTCTACCATGTTATCTCCCTGGCCGAAGATATATTAGGCTGCCACTCACGTTAGATATTCGAGTTTATCCAATGGTAGATATCACAAGCGAACGGTTTATAACATTACTCAGGAAGACGAGGCCATTGTCCATTCACGATGTGTGAAGTCATATAGCACTGGCCATCATAGTAACAAGAATATTTCTCTGTCTACTAAGTTATCCGACAGGTTATCATGACCTTTGCATTTCATGTACATGTAGTTAAATAACTGAATACATAGTGTTATGGGTGATGGCTTCTTTAGTGCACAGCAACGCCGTTCACGAGCATATACTGCTTTTTAAGCTGATAAAGGTAATAGCTCTCCACTGTATTCATTTACATTGATACCATTTGTCCGAATAGTCCCTTTTCCAACGTAAATATGGAGAAGTATTCAAGATAAGTTGAATCTTATTCAACGCTTCCAAAAACAAAGACCCGGCAGTAACATCTATAAGCAAATATTACTATTGCGGTAATCACCAGCCCCGTGGAGCTCCGGGGATTGACCTGGGATGTCGTTGTGCACACCCCATGCCATGGTAAGAATAGGTCTCAGCATCTCAGACAGCTTGTCGTAAGAGGCGATTGAACTAGAGCCCCCGTGGGGTTCCCGGGTGTGACACGGGGGGGAGGGGGGAGGGGGATTTAGCTTAATGTCACACTTCCGGTTGTTTCACTCATATGGAGACAGTTTGGTTGGTGAAGGAAACAGGAGTACCCAGAGAGAAACACCGCCCGTCGACAGGTAACTAAAAAACTTTCACACATGGACCAGCTGGGCTCGAACCCGTGCCGGTTCAGCGGTGTGAGGCTAGCGGTCACCAGCGGAGCGCCTAGACCACTCGGCCACCGAGGGCCAAAAAATAGGACCCAACGTCGTGATATGACCGAAATATAGTTGAAAGCGAATGAACTTCTGATCAAATTCACTCACTCCCCGTGTATTTACTATGATATTGTAAGGTGCTTACTGAGGAGTTAAAAATCGTTACTTGATCTACATCTAAACTTTCTCATTCAACAATATTCACCGGATTGCGAAAACAAATATGCGATGTTGGTCGGTCGCTTGGGAATGTATACTGGCTTTAATTGCGTATTGGAATAAACTCAAACTTTGGGAGTTACTAAGATACACTGAAGGGGTTTTGGCATCAATTGCTTTTAGGCAGTGCACTGTGAAAAGAATTCAACATGAATGGAACATAAAACATCTATTACCTAATATGAGATAGGCTGTTTTGAGTATCAAATCCTGGGACACAATATCTGGAAGATATCGTCTTCAGCCTTTGAAATTGCAGGCTAATCAATCCAGACCTCCGAAGGCGCGAAGCGGTCCGTGTAACCTTGCACAATTCAATTTTCGTTTTTTGTTTTTGTGTTCTCAAAATCAAAAATTGAAAATTGACCGTCAATTTTCAATTTTCGTTTTTTGTTTTTGTGTTCTCAAAATCAAAAATTGAAATTTGACCGTCAATTTTCAATTTTCGTTTTTTGTTTTTGGTTTCTCAAAATCAAAAATTGAAAATTGACCGTCAATTTTCAATTTTCGTTTTTCGTTTCACTTGTCCCAAAAATGAAAATCAAATAATGAAAATTGCCTCGACTTGTCCGTTTTTCGTTTTTTGATTTTAACTTTGACTCGTCAATGTTAACTGCGCACGCGCAAGACTTATGATGTCACTTTCGGTTCGCGGAGTAGTATGGAAAGCGCAAATCGGATTGTTTAGGCAGGTGTGGAGCATAATATGGAAAAACAGTAGGGGGCAAGATGTGGGAGTTTCACTACACTATAGATCCCTGGAGCCAGGCATTCGAGCTAGAATATAATGGGCCAACTGCGCATAAGCGAGTAGGCAATCGTGCAGCAGGTGTGAAGCATTATATGGAGAACAACGGGGTTGATACACATGGGAGTTTCATTAAAGTAGGGTAGTATAATAAATACGTGGGTACCCTAATCACATCTTCATTTTATCTAGCCAATTTCTACGTTCCCACTTCGAACTTCCCTTGATATATCTGGACCCCTTCAATGTTCAAATAACTTATAAATAGACACGAGACGTCACTGACCTCGAAAACATTTGAAATTCGAAATGGGTCGCACAAGAGCGTTATCGATTGGCTGACCTAATTAGTGCGCACCTTATTAGGAGGAAAGACGCCGCTAATAGAGGATGATGTCACTCAACGTGACTTCATTCGCAATCGATGTACGCTCTGATTGGTTCTTCTGTCGTTAGTAGGTGAAATTTACACCTCGGATTTTGAACACTGAAGGGGTCAGATGAATCAAGGCAGGTTCGAAGTGGGAACGTAGAAATTGGCTCGATAAAATGAAGATGCCTAATCATAACCCCAAGGAAACTTCCCACGTCGATGCGTTGAAGCGTTTGACACCCACACTTGCGTTGAAGCGTTTTTGACGCTGAACGTTGACGAGCATCTGAACGCTCCAACGATCCAGGTCCCAAAAATAGAGAATGAAGACTGGACCTGAAGCGTTGAAGCATTCAGACGTCTGACATCAAACGTGGCGATTGTGTGCTTGTTTGAAATGGTGGTTTACGGGCCGCATACTTACTCTTATTGGTATTAAATCTTTGTTGCTATCTTTATAAATACTATATTTCAAATCAATAGCAAATAGCGGTTGTCTGCATGAATGCTGTTCGCTTTTGTAGCGCTCTAAACATCTATTTTTAGAAATGAGAAAATCTAAGACTGCGTTCTGATTGGCCCAGGCCTCAAGGCCAATAACCATTGAGAACAGCGGGATGCCACATATCCAGACCTGTCTGGTGCATCTTCACAAGTCCAGGTAAATCGTGAATCCCCGCACACAGACTGCAGTACTCTCTGTTAATTCAAGATATTAACAGACAGTGATAGTGTACTGTTCCAGCTGTCTCCCCTTCAGAGATTGGTCATTCGACTCCGCCATTTCAAACTAAGACGAGCATTTTCATTGGATCACTATTTATAGGAGCCACCCCAATCTTCATACACAGCCACGTGACTGTCTCAGTTGACCGATGACATAGCGCGGCATCGTTTTCGATTTCAAAATCCGGCGTATAACTGGGAAAATGTTGTTGTTGCTGCATCAGCCTATCATTGGCCCTCCGTAGAAGGGTCCAATACTATAGGCTATCCCCGCACAGGGTTTACTTGGACATTTTTGGTGATTCGAGTGAGTTCTTGAGTCGTTGCCTCAATCTCGAACATTTCATCCCCGAGGTTATTTTGAATTAGCATGTCGGTATCCCAAGCCGGCGGTTTTTGCCTTGACTCTCGATGTCGATTTCAGCCTGACATCAAAGTTATGCCAGCGATGTCACATCTCCAACCGTCCAGCTAGTGGATTGGAGTAATGAGCTAGCTGAACCTGTTGAATAATTGGTTTGATTTAGAGGATACCCCTTGATCTTTTTTTTATCCAGAACTATCGTGTGCAATCATGCAACCAAGGCAATGTATAGATACCCTAACAAATCGATCAATACACTGGCTTCCGAGGATGGCCTGGTGGGCCACATGCCTCTCACGCTCCACACCTCTCATACGACACGATTTGCGTTTTCTATTCTACTCGTCGTACCGGAAGTGACATGATAACCCGTCCACATGAGAAATTAACATAGATACGTCAAAGTTAAAATCAAAAAACGAAAAACGGACAAGTCGAGGCAATTTTCAATATTTGATTTTCATTTTTGCGTGAAGCAAAACGAAAAACGAAAATTGAAAATTGACTGTCAAATATCAATTTTCGTTTTTTGTTTTTGTAATCCCAGAATCAAAAATTGAAAATTGACGGTCAAATTTCAATTTTTGATTTCAGAAAACAAAAACAAAAAATGAAAATTGAAAATTGACGGTCAAATTTCAATTTTTGATTTTGAGAACACAAAAACAAAAAACGAAAATTGAAAATTGACGGTCAATTTTCAATTTTTGATTTTGAGAACACAAAAACAAAAAACGAAAATTGAATTGTGCAAGGTTACACGGACCCGAAGGGAACGGAAATCGACATCAGGCTGACGTCCGCGGTAATGTGGTGGGCGTGCACATATCACCAATGCAGAGCACTCAATTTGAAATGAACAAGCCCGTCAGTAGAGTTGCGCCTTCCAATGAAAGTTCCTCAGGTTTGAATTGTTTATGTATTTGATCGGATTTTGAGTGAGCGTAGGCTTGCATGGATGTCTAGACTAATACAAGTCCAAACGACTCACAATTTCAGAGCCTGGGGAAGATATCTTTCAGATATTCCGTCGCAGGATTTGATTCTCAGAGAAGAGATAGACAAGCCGTAAAAGCCATTGTAAAACACAATGAGAAATGATCGATGGAATGGTAGATGTAAATTTGAGCATCTTTGACCAATCAGGTCAAGTCATCTGATTATATGTGTCCAGTAAGATTAATGTAATGCTCTAATTGGCCTTGACCTTCTTGAATAGAACACTCCCAGAATGATTCAGGGATTTCTCCCGAAATTCAGACCGTACATCCACAGTTCAATTTTCAGGCATTTTTAGCATAAGATGCAGGACATTTTCCATGATTTTAATGGTGAAGTCCCTGGATATCAGGAAATTGTCCCTGAATTTCAAGCTGGAATCCCTGAAAATTGAGTTGTCTTGTTCCCTAGAATAACTTCTATAGGGTAACACTAACGGGAAAATAGGTACATAAACGGTGCCAAATGTTCCAAAATATGTTCCAAACTTGCGAGGGACCTCGGTGGCCGACCGGTCTAAGGCGCTTCGCTGGTAGTTCACGACGAGGACTGAGATGCATTCTACCGCTTGAAATCGCCCCAAGATTATATCTTGTTGGTCAATGATATATTGTCAAGCCATCGGCATTGAAAAAAGCTGGCTGCTAGCCTTACATAGGTTTCAGTTAAAGATCAGAAAAGCTGTATGCCTGTAATTATACAGGTGTCCGAGGACTATCTAGCGTCAAGTTTCACCATCTTCCTAAATGCAGGTCTGTGTACTCCGTAATAGCCCTGCACTTAGGTTAAGGCTATACAGTTATTACTCGAACAGTTCGTTTGAAATAACAGCCAATGAACGGACGGCGTTAGAGCGTGCTTCGTCGTGTTCACAACAAGCCCAGTTTATAACGAGAATACGCTACAGAAGAGTCTCTTTGATGCAATCAAGGGAATGGCACGTGGTCGTCGCTACAGTCAAAACAATCGCGGTTACATACAACTGAGCTCAAAGGGGGTGAGATAAACGACACATTGCCTGGCTTATCAGATATGGGCAGACGAACCATGGCCAGAGATGATGAGATCAACCAGCCGAGAGAACCCCACGACCTTCCAGCCAAAGTAAAATGCCATTCTTGCTTTCATTAGCGGGTGGTTGGGTGGGTACAGGTTCCTGTTGCTTCAATGCATTTTGCTGAGAAGCAATAGAAACTTGATAGTGTGATGTCTAACACTGTAATATCACTTGTCTTTATTGCACCATGTAAGCGTCCTGTTTGTGTCTTGTGTGCTGTCCTCAATGTTTTATAGGGTGGATGGAGGGTGGATGGTTCCATGCTGCTTCAAAGATTTCTTCTTTGAAGTATCAGGAATGCAACTTGGCTGGGTCGTGCTTAGTTGGTTCGTCGCGATATAGCTGAAATATTGTTGAAAGCGACGTTAGTAGTATACAAAGAGTCTTTCGAGTCAGTGGCGCCTCACTGCGCATGCGCAGAACTTGTATTGACGTCATAAGTGTGGATGTGCGCATGCGTGAGTGATGTGTGGTGGGAGGTGGGTCCAAGATGGCGGCTTGTGTGGCTGTGTGGTGGGAGGTGGGCACAAGATGGCGGCTTGGTTTTAGGGTGGTGGGAGGTGGGTATCCGCCATTTTGTACCCACCTCCCACCACTATTTGTACCCACCTCCCACCACACCACCCTTCATCAATTGACGTGGTGGGAGGTGGGTACAAGATGGCGGCTTGGTTTTAGGGTGGTGGGAGGTGGGTATCCGCCATTTTGTACCCACCTCCCACCACCATTTGGCTGGTGGTGGGAGGTGGGTAGGCGTCTCGTCTGCCTGTATGGAATGCATGCACTGACTTGGTTCTGGGTTTTTTCCATCACGGTTGTGCGCAGGTGTATGACGTCACTTCCGGTCTGCGTGAATCGGGCGTGACCTGGGACTATGGGATGCATGTACTCACTTGGTTCCGGGTATTTGTCATCACGGGGAGGTCACGTGATCAGTTCAAGGTCATATCCATTTTTTTCCCATCACGGTTGTGCGCAGGTGTATGACGTCACTTCCGGTCTGCGTGAATCGGGCGTGACCTGGAAAAAGGATTGATCTGTAATCTGTGTTGTTGTTGTTGTTGTTGTTGCTCCCTTTTTTTGGACTAACCCATCAGAATAGTACGTATCACGGACTATACCCGTAGAGCTACATCTGGTCTATAAAACATGTCCGTCTGGATCCCACACCTACATTTCTACAGAGCCATGGCGGAGATCAAGCCCCATGTGACTCGCATTTTACAGTATGCCACCGTGGTGAATTCATTCACGGGTTACCGAGCAGTGGTCCGGTCCATGTTTGCAGATGGCGACGACAACGAGGGACGACGCCAGATCCTCAACGAGTTCACAGAAGCGGTCCTCCACAGAGTGCACTCGATGGAGAGGCGTGCCATCACTCACCACTACTGGACTATGACAGCCATCCTTGATGCTCGCGCTATGGACCAGGAGCGCTCACGCCGGAACCAGCGCCGGCTGGTTGGCCTCATACTAGTCTGTGCCCTATTCACCCTGGCGCTGTGGTATTGACACAGGGGATGAGACAGAGTGTGTGTCATTCTCCCTTCGACATTTACAGCAAGCATGTCACTACGCGCCATCCTGCCTCTTACACCCAGTGTGAGGTTATACATTTATCAAGATAAAGTCACGCTGGTGAAAGACGATCAAGCTATTTACTGGACGCCCGCTGAGAGGCTATCGAATCCGGTGACACTACAGCGTGATGGGTGGACTAAGTTTAAACGGGTGTTGAGCGGTGAGTTGGACGGAGACCTCATCCACCTGGACAACGCCATCTACGTATATTCCGTACCACCCGTCCACATACGTCTGGGTCCCTACCAAGAGCCTACGCGAAGTATCAGCCTAACTTCCTCTGTGTGGTCAGCCTTGGAGAAAATAGTGCATATTGTGGACCAGTTATTTACACCGGACGACCGATCACCCGACCAATTAGCGTGGGTTCGTGCTATGGAAGACGCGGCGGCTGAACCTCATGAACAACTACATGAACCAGACGACGATGCCATTGATTACCCCGCTAGACTCAGTCAGCCCAATGACATGACCACCTGATCCTTTGATCTCACGCGGTTCTCCCTATAAATACGAGAGACAGTGAAATCTGGTACCATTCACGTACTGACCATGACGGAGCATATAGTACTGGCGTATTTCAGCTTGACCCCCGAGGTTTTCCTGCACGTGTATGCGGATAAGGTCGATATCATGGAGGAGGTGGTGGGAGACACGGACCCTACACAACCGTGTCCGGCTCACATTCGTCTGTCCCAGGAGGGCTGGACCAAATTCAAACGGGTGTTGTCTGGTGAACTGGACGGCGACCTCATCCACTTGTGTCACGATGTGTACATCCGACGCGGCCCTTTCTTTGCTCAATTGGCTCAGCTAGATGGAGGTACAGTGCATTTTACCCTTCACCCTGATCTATGGTCTGCATTGGAAGATGCCGTGGTGGATGTGGATGAAGTGCTTATCAAGCGGTCATCAGACGAGTTGGACTGGTCATTTACCATGGCCACTGTGGAAGTCCACGAAAGAAAATCAGAAAGAAACTCCGGCCCAAGATATACCCGTTATAAATAAACGATAGAGCCACGGTCCATCATCATTTTGTCACCATGAAGCGCTGGGAGAAGGTGTTGGATAACTTATACTACAGTCCCGACAGTCCGGCGGCCTATAGTGCATTGTCGACTCTCTATCGAGCGGCCAAACCCCAGGGGATACAACGTGCCCAAGTCCGAGATTGGTTAAGAAGACAAGACACCTATACCTTACATCGA